>JAPTYR010000008.1:30109251-30120476 GCA_029814505.1 Siphamia roseigaster | reverse complement strand
CGAATAATGCATTCAATTACAATAGTGAACACAGCAATATTAATGAAATAACCACAGAAGTTGATCTTTAATATTAATAATGTTTCTGTTTATCGGTTGCACATATCGGTTATCGGCCTCCCATTTCCATAATTATTGGTATCGGCCCTGAAAAAAACATATCGGTCGGGCCCTAGTTGTGCTGCTCTTTGACAGATACTGCCTTCAGATAGTGTTTTCAGTGAGGAATGGTTTGGTCTTCATCGGAAACTTCAAAACCATACCAATTCCACACATCTAGCTTGCTCTTGCTATTGTTAGCCATTAATTTCTCACTCTCCTTAGAAAATGGCGTGTGTATGTGTGTGGACCGCTCTCACAGTTAGGAGCAGGAGCCTATGGTAGCCTGGAGGGGCATGGCCCAGAGACAGGAGAGATGAAATTTGATTTGAAAATTGCCCTTTTTAAAAAATATTGTCCTAATTAAATAATCTGATTTTGATTTCAAATTGATTAATTGTGCAGCCCTAACAGCAATGTTCTATCATGTCATGACAGCATAGTTTTACATATCAAAATTGTATTTAGGACTTGACAAAATCCTTTGTTAATGGTATGTATCACCTTTGTCTATTCACATTGTATTAATGGCTCTCATGTGTCTTGAGTGGCCACTTGTGATCAGAAAATGAAAAACCTCATTAAATCATCCAAAATGTTGCTAATCGAGCTTAAATTCTCCATAAGGCCATGGCTCAGTGGGGAGAGCAGGTCATCCATTAACCGAAGTGTTGGAAGTTCTAATCTCACTTTTTCCTAGTCAGTCTGTTGTGACCCTGGGCAAAACTCTTCACCTTCCTTGCTTCCGATGCCACTCACACTGATGTATGAATGTGTATGAAAGTTCAGTCGTGGTCAGTGGGGCCGTAGGCGCAAAATGGCAGCCTCGCTTCTGTCAGTCTGCCCCAGGGCTACAGAAGGTAGTTTACCACCAAAACAGGGAGAATGTGAGTGAATCAATAATGTAAATGTAAATGCCCTGAAAAGCGATATAGAAATCGAAATGGAATCAATCAATATTTTGTTTTATTTTTTACTGGCTTTTTTGCATGCCATACTTTAGGGATGAGTGAATCTTCAGGTGGCTACTAATGAGAATTTTAAGAATGTTGTGCAAATTGTGAATACTTTATTTCCTAGCATGGAGAGAAAAAGATGAGTGTTATCCTCAGGCAGTGTACTACAAAATGAAGTACTGGTACTATGGGAAGTTTCAGATGTCTTTAAAACATTTAAATCAGAAACCGTTGTGGTTATTCAGTCCATCCTAGGATACACTTATATTCACACCATTGAAAGAACGTATGAACAAACCATGACTGTAGTTTGAAGGATCATACCTTACGTTAGAGCTGAGGATTGATATTATGCAAGGTCTGTGAGAAAGTATTGAGCAATCCTAGTCCTTGATTTGCTTTGTCTTGTAAGGTTTTGTGAATTGATTTGTCTTGCAATACAAAGTCATGCAAGAATGCTGAGAGCACAAATTCTCACAAGTATTAAGGCTTGATTTGCTACATAGCCTGCCAAATTAACCAATGGACTAATTTCTTCTGTTATACGATGCATACTGTCATCTCACGCAACAGTAGTATTTGAGTGTGAACCAAGTGTGTTTTGCTTTCTCATCTATGTAAAGAATGTGTGACTGGAGTCAGCTGAGAGGGCTTTGGGTTTGGGGGCAGCAGGAACTCTGGCACAAACCATCTGCATTGGCTCACTGTCTCCTTCTCCCCTCGCCTATGTATTGTACATTTCCCATGTCTAGAAGAGACACTGTACAAAAGGTGAAAAGTGGAGTGGAAAGGCAATCTGATGATATCATCTGAGGCTGTTGCATGTGCACTAATGGTGTTTTAACCAAATTAAACATTCCAGAGTGGACAAAGCAGGAAGGGAATCAATTGTATGTCACTAATTTCTCTGTCTGTCCACTGTTTTGCAGTAAATGTGGGACTCTTCCCCCTGAGAGCTGCTTCTTCAGCCTTATCTGCAGCACTGGCTCATTCATGGGTAAGATGGCAAGAACAAATTTGCATACAATACAGACAAGGAGCCCTACTGTCACTGCAAAAAGTAATTTGATTAAGGAATCTGTGACCATTTATTTTAAAGCTCAGAATCACAGTGATTTTTTTTGTTTTGGTATAATTGATGATGAAATAATGAAACAGCAGTGATAATACTATAACACAACGTATGGCAGTAAAGACGTCTAATTGTTGATGTGGAAGTCGTAATGAATAAAAACAAACAGAACTGCTATGGCATCACTTTTTAGTTTTGACCTGAATCAGCATATGCAGTAGTTGTTTTATGCAACTCTTCAGCACCTTTTAGTTTGGATAATATATTATCCTTATCTGAAAATGAGTAAAAAGTTAGACCTGAAACTTGGGGTGAAAGGTGGTGTGATTTGCAGAATTTCCACAGCCGGAAGTAAAATAAGGACGTTGTGGTTATAAACTGTGTGGGTGTATATGTACGTACATCCTAAACCACTAAGCCACCAAGATGTTCCTCCTCTGCTGCTGTGAAGGTTTCAAAATGGTATTAGTTTTCCATTCCACTAAAATTGTTGGCAGAGGCTTTATCTTTCAAAGTCACACTGACCAAATCAATAATAAGGAAGATAAATAAGATTTTGCTTGGGTGTGATTTTAAGAAAACAAAACAAAAAGAGATGATTGCTGTTCTGTGATATTTGTGAGGCTTCACATGCTGTGCCCTGATCTACTTAATGTTTCCCAGCTGTGGAATAGACATGTACTCTGCGTCTTTGTGTGTGCACATATAGAAAGTAAGGCTTTCATGTTTGTTTCTTCATGAAGAGGCTCCATGCTCCTGGCAGCTGTCGAAGAGAGAGAGAGAGAGTGTGTGTGTGTGTGTGTGTGTGTGTGAGAGTGTGAGAGAGTGTGAGTGAGTGTGAGTGAGTGAGGAAGACATAAATCCATGATAAGACATTGATCCTTGTCGATTTAGATGTAAGGCAGAGAAACAACTTAAAAATGAGGATCTTAACAGATTACTGTGACATTTAAATTACTGAGCTTTGACCAGAATGGAAGCAGCATTTGTCTATCTGTGTAGGATGACAACATGTATTCTGGGCATGAGAAAACCAACATGCACCAGATTATTGCAGTTCAGTGTGAATTCTACTTGTGCGTGAAATTTAAACATGTTTGCATTGCACTGTTGGTTAATCATGAGCTCTGAACCACAGTGGGTCAGTTTGTGAAACCTCTGTACATATGAGTGTATTTTGGGAGGTTAAGCAGTTTAACTTTATGAAGAAAAATATGCTGAAAAAGCAGTTTGGTATTTTAAAAAAAGTGCACGATTCAACCAGTGTATTAGTCAAAAAATGTAACAGCAGGATTTGGTCCAAGTAAAACATTGTAGATATCTTGCGTTGCTCAACTTGATCAGTAATGTTGTTGTAACTTCTCAATAAACTGAATTACCTGCATCATAGCTGCTTACACAATAAAACAATGTTGATTGAACATCCATACAAGTAAACATGTTATTAACCTTCTCCTAAGGAAATAAACAATGTTGAGCCAAATACCAAAATGTTAACGTTTATGTGAGTGCACATCATTCTACCATATACACAGAGTATATCCGTTTGTGTTTTATCCTTCTGGCTCTTGAAATGTATTATGTATCTTCTTTTCTGTTTTTATGGCCATTAAAGCTGTTAGATAAAATTCCCGTCAGAAAATCAGAAACACATTTAAATAGTGAGATGAGTGTGAAGAATAGCAGAATAGATAATGAATGGTTACAAAAAAGAGAAGCTATAGAAGTGCAAACATTTGAAGTAAATGTCTATGATTCAATACAATTACATTGATTTACAAATCGATGTAAATGCAGACATTTGAAGAGAAATGTCTAAATTTAAAGAATTAAACCTCCTCACTTTTTTTCAAACATTAATATTATTTTGTAACTATGGACAGATGTAAACACTATAATGTGGAAGTAAGTAGTATTTGACCATATCTATATTTGTGAGATTTAGCCCTTCAGTCTAGTTTAACTGGCTCTTATTGTAATTCAAACACATTAGATACATAAACGTTAAGACATTACAGGAAACACGGGGGCTGAAAACAAGTGTGACATGTAGCCAGCCTCCACAGCCACAATCAAACTAGGAACATTGTGGTTTTTGTCAAGGGTATACACCTTGAAACCACTCGGTCTCCAAAGTGTTCCTCTTCAATCAGGTCACATTCAGACTTCTGTATTTAGTACTTTTTCATCCTCTGATTAGTCTGAACATACCATATCTTAATTCCAGTTGTAAAACTATTGATTACAGTTCCTCAAAAGTAGGCTAAGTTGGTGTGGCATGTAGTTTGACAACAGACTATTGTCAGAAAAATTAGTTGTTAGCTTCTTAACTACTTGATTTATGCCTTACTTTGTAGATCAAGCCTGCTTAAAGTCAGTTAATGAGCTCAGCCCCGTCTGGGATAATATGGACTCTGTGAACTGTACATTACTTTATAATTATTGTTTTCATTTTTCATTATCCCAGGTCTCCCTTTTTCCAGTGTAACCTACCAACAGCCTTTGATTTGACAATGCATGCATTATTTCTCCACATACCTCCTGTGGGAGAGAACACAGTGGGTTGTTTGGCTTGATATGTATCCTCTTGTGGGGAAAGCAGGGTTTATTTAACAGTGAGGTGTGGTGTACATGTGAACTTATTTAATTGTGCTTCCATTTGTGTGTGGATGCAGAGGTTAGTGTATGGTTGGAGCAGCACAGCTGAACATGAATTATAGTAGGACTATGAGCATACTTTTGCAACGTGACCACAGTGACTGAGTAAAGCTGTTGTGTGAGCAAAATGTCAGGGTGTGAGCCAGCACTCTGTTTCCTCCCGTGGGCTTCCTGAGTTCAGAGAAAAGGAGAGTGATCCAGTGGAAGTTGCCCCAAGCTGGGGCAATGTCAGGAAAACTGGCATGTTGTCTTTGTGTAGTAAACATATTCTTATTATTGAGTTGTTGGTCAGCAGCTTTTCCTGTCACTTCAAATATAACTTATTCAACAAGAACATACTGTAGATGCTGCGATGTGCATTCAAGGAATTGGCAACACTTTCCCGGAGGGCCATACTGATTTAAAGAACAGGGCCTTTTACAGCAGGACAGAAACATGAAAAAACACAATGCTCAATGATGAAAATGATGTGACACACTTGGCATAAGCAGTATTTGTAACTCAACAGACCTGGGTCCTTGTTGCAAAAAAGAACTTTCTTTTAGTAAATGTTGACTCTTGCTAGCAAAAACCAATGCATTTCAGTGAAACTAACAACTTTTGAAGCCCAACTATTATTCCTTTTTTACCCAATTTTAAAATGGTTCTTTATTACCCCACTCTCCAAAAGGGGAGAGGGATATTGTTTTTGGTTAATTTTGTTTTTTGGGTCGGTTTGTTTTTTTATATCTATAATCATATTATTTTAACCAGTGCATCTTTTTAATCTTCTTATTGTTTTTAGTTAGCCTGGTGAGCCGGACTATATGAAATTCATAGTCTGGGTACGATCCATAGAGACAGTTCAAGCCTATGGGTGGAATCAACGGTTGTCTTTCAAACTACTCTGCATGTAATAGCTCTGCACTGTGACCAATCAGAGCAACCAACAAGGTGATTATGTAGCTAGCATACATCCCGTTGTCTTAACATAGCCTATAGGCTAGGCTAATTAAGTCAACACAATGGTAACTGGAGTATAAATATCCAACCGGGGCCAGTTACATGCTGCTATTCTGACTACAGACTTTATATAAGTAATATACACCATCCCATTAAGATTACATGCATTAAAGATAGACTTTATCACTATTGCATAGTTTAACAGATACGTTATACCATTTGTAAATAAGGTGAGCCTTAGCCACCACGATTCCAAAGAGGTTGTCTTGAAAGACTTTCATTGTTAGCAAGTCATGCCACCTCCTTTGTATTAGCCATGTTTCAGGACAAGTAAACAGCAACTGATACTGGCCTTTTGGAATGTCCTCTAATTTATTAGCGCCCAGTTGCATGGCCATGATTCCTAACATTGTGCAAATCCCGCCCAACAAACTCACTACACAGAGCGTTGTGATTGGCCCAGTTGATCTTGAACTGGAGCCTGTAAAGGCTCTATGGAGGGCGTCTAGACTAACTTTCCAGGCAAAAAAAATGTTTTCTGCTCGATTTCTAGGCTAGTTTTTAGTTATATTCTCCAGTGTTTCATCGGTTAGGTAGGGGCCTCCCTAGTGGGGCGGGGGTCGCCGCCACTGCAATGCAGTGGTGGTACAGCCCTCCTTCATCGATCAGGGGTGGCTCCATGTTGGCGGCGCTGGGTCGTTACAGGTGGCGCCCATTGATGGCGCTTCCTCTCTTTGGTCATAGTTCCCCCATTCTCACCCTCGTGTGTGTGTGTGTGTGTGTGTGTGTGTGTGTGTGTGTGTGTGTGTGTGTGTGTGTGTGTGTGTGCACATGTATGCACATATATGGGTATGTGGTGGTGGTTTGTGCTATGTAAATAAAGATTGATTATTGTTATAAATGCAGTCTTAAAACATTCACTTTTCCAAAAAGACTTGTTCTGTTTTTTTAGAGTGTGTGACTGTAAGTAACTTTTGTCACCAATTCTTGGCTAGTTCAGTGCTTTGTAAAAAATAATCTGCTTGTGTATTAAGTTGGAGGACTTTTGTAGCGTTTCCACCACGTGGTACTGGCTTGACTCGACTTATTGTGTTCATTACGTGAAAGAATCTGCTACCTGGTACTAATTTTTTGGCTCAGCCAAGGTTCCAAAATGGGCAAAGAAATACTAAAACATGAACCTGTAAACACTGTAGACCACTGCTTTGTTGGAGAGTTGTTTTTGCATCATTGCACTATCAATTTGCAACCTGCCATTAAAAAAAAAACAAAAAAAAAAAACTTGGAAGTTTACAGTAGATGTACTAATAAGTTAATCGACATTTTGGTAGCCCACAAAACTACACTGTGGTCAGTTGAGGAGGTTCAGATTAAGGCCCAACCGATTATCAGCCCCACTTATATATCGGGCTGATATCCAGCATTTTTGGGGCTGTCGGTATCAGCCATACCCTTCCAAAAATTCCAAAAGTTAAAATAATTTCCACAACTAATTTTGCAGCCGTGTCGTTCGGAATGCGTCTTCTGCTCCCGCCACTTTGAGTTAATGAGCATTGCCCTGCCCCTCACAGCATCTGATTGGTTGTATACCGTGTGCCAAACCAATCGACAAAGGTTGCTGAACGCTGTGAACGGTTTCAAGGCAGCCGCGGTGCAAGCTCCCTCCCTTCACCCACTGGCAGCTTTCCAAGCCTTCCAAGCATCTAATGTAGGTGGTTGATTGTAAAGGTGTATGGGGATGTTTATATGTGACCCGCTCTGAACAAATGAATCGCAAGTCACAACATTCTATTTTTAGCTCCAGGCCAATAACTGCCGACAGAGGGGAAAAAAGAATATGCATGCTCCAAAAAGACGCATCACCAATCCACACACCCCCTGCTGCCAAGTCCCCTGGCCTGGATCTGAAGAGACAGACTTATATCTATGAAAAGATCCATAAGTTTTGCTCAGAAAAAACATCGGACTTCACAACTCGCTCATTCACTCTCACTCTCTCGGTCCACCTCTTTCGCGCGCAGTCCATGTGCACACGCGCTGTTAACAAAAAAAGTTGAATGATTTCACCCAAAAAAGAGCCAAAAAACTTTAAATGTGATTTTTCTCAGGTGTTTGACTGGAAAACGGTGGATGGAAGGGCATAATTCAAATGGACATATATTCAAAATAATCCATCATATAGCTTTGACTATTATATCATTTTAAATCTTATTTCTTATACTTTCCATTGATGGCAAAAACTCACTTTTGAAATTTGTATCACTGTGATTCATTTTGGTGGATCAGGTCTCATATTATGTTTATTTTACTGTTTAAAAATGCTAATCAGCTCCCTACACTTGATTTTTAGTTCTGTCAGTTCATTTTCTGTTACTTACTATAAAAATAGCATATATTCAAGTATTCTCATAGGAGGGAGTGATTTATTTTTTTGATAAATATTTATATCATTTTGTTTATGTATGCCTTTATTTTACAAATGCTGTTGACAGCTCCCTGCACTTTTTTTTTTTTTTACAATTAAACATGGAATGTTTGTGTTAATGTGTGTCATTGTGTGCTTTTTTAAAATTTGATGTGAATAATATTTCTATTTATCGGTTGCACATATTGGTTATCGGTCTCCCATTTCCATAATTATCTGTATCGGTATCGGCCCTGAAAAAAACCACATCAGTTGGGCCCGAGTTCAGATGTTCCTTTCCTTAGTGGACACCAGAAAAATCAGCACAAGCTTGACGGGGCAACACTTAACTGATTTTATCAGCAACTCTGAGCAGATGCCACGGAAATTACATGCCACATTGTTAGGATATCCAGGTACTCTAAAGTCAGTAGTATTCTGTAATGGAAACTGTCTCCAGGAATAGTAACTGGTACCCAAGTTGACTCAAGTCGGTTCCACATAGTGGAAATGTGGCGTGAGTCTACTTGAAGTAGATGCATACTTGGTACAAAAATGCCTTCTTATATTTTATTTCCTCATTGAGCTACACATACATTTTGCATTTAAATCCAAAAATGCCACAAAACATGAATTTGTCTTTTTAAGTGTGAATATTGTGACCTTGAACTTAATTTTACCCATGTGGGCTGTATACCGCTTCTCCAGAGTGAGACACTCAGTACGTTTACATGCACATCTAAGTCAAGCTATTGGCAGTAATTGAGCTAAGGACTTAACTGGAGTTTCTGAGAAATCTCAAGTTTACATGCGCTGCGAGAGAATCAAATTATTGTTCCACTTCCAGACAGTAGGTGGTGTTACTTGCCCTTTTGCGTTAGCATTCTTCTGGTTAGAGCCATAGAAGAAGAATAATCAGTTAACAAATGGGACAAGAGTTGAAGGAGGACAACATCGAGCAACGATATGGACAACAATGATGCAGCAGCTCAGAACATTTCATATGTACTGTACTCTCTGATTTATTACACGTAATGTGCGTGTTGTCATGTCGTGTCTCTGATTCACTTCCGGAAGGCAGTGTTTACAGGCCATTCAATAGTTAAGCTAAAGTTGGGTAGCATTTACATGCACGGAGAAGCCTAATTAGAATCGCATTATGTGACTTGGTTAGTCTGACTTCTAAAACTCCAGTTCGATTTGATTACAGTCCGACTAAGGTGTATAGATGGCTTTTAAAACTTCAATATTAGTCGGACTAATTCGAATTTCTCTAAGTGTCTGTAAACGTACTGGGTGAAACACAGAAAGAAGCTTCTTTTTAGTTTCTCAGGTAAATGCCCAAAAACATGAATGTGTTAATGGGGAGTCATGTGGAAACTGTTTGTCTTTAATTTCCAGAAATGTAGTAAAAACCATCCAAAGACAGAATGTTCAAACACATGATGATGTAAAGTCACTTTGTGGACCCAGTCAGTGTGCAGGAGAGGCGCAGAGATGCCATAAGCTAATAAAATAAACTGCAGCTGACTTTCCTGTTCCTTAATTAGCACATTCTCCATCTTAAAGATGAGAATAGAAAAAAAACAAGATTGTTTCAAGCTGGAAACATTGCTCTTTACTTTTCCGTGGTTGTACCAAATGCCTGAAATGACTTTCTACAAAAGTGTTTTGTTTTTTTTAAAACTCATTTTATTGTTTTCAGACAAAGCACAAAAACCAGACCCCAACCCATCAGACTAATAATATACAAATATATTATAAATAAAAATTATAGGAGGAAGAAAGGGGGGGGGCAATGCATACATGCACACCCCAGTCATTAGCCTCCCATTATGCTCCATATCTCACAATTTAAGGGTTGCAAGGGGATGCCTTCTTCCAATCAGAAAACTGTCCGCCTTTCAATAAGAGATTTTTCAGAACTTCCGGTATATAGTCAAAGAAGGGTGCCCAGATTTTTAAAAAATAATTCACTCTACAAAAGGTTAAAGATCATAAACAAAGAAGCACATAAGCCTAGGCTACATTTATGAGCCAGATTAATGTTAAGTTAGTTTTATTTGGTAACGGTTGCCTCATTATAGAAGAACATTTAGTTTGGTCACATTTCAGCATTTTTCCCCCATTGGGCTAATGTGGTGTCAACATTTGTTCCCATCATTTTTTAGACGCATAATGTTGTTGACTCTAGACCTGGCCAACTTAAACAACCTCCGATCATAACACTGCCCCCACAGACCTGTGCTATAGACACTAGGCATGATGGGTAATCAACTTCATCTCCCTCCCCTCTAGCCAGGCTATAGCCTTTAACACAGAAATGCCAATATGTAAATAATGCATCTCTCATATGCTCTGCACTGTTTTATGTTAACAAATTGTAACAACTGTAACAACCGAGCAACGTCAATGCTATAAATCATCCATGATGCAGCATGTTCTGTAAAATACTGTAATTGTACTGGTAGCCGGGACTTTTTTTTTTTTTAATAAATGCATAAATGTGAGCAGAGAGAGTGAGAGAAGCAAAACATCAAAGTCTCATTCCAGTGGCTGAATTAAAAATTACATTATGTATTCAGTGTTTGTGACATAGTCATTTACTACATCTTGCCTGGATGTAGTAAACTATGTAATGCCATAGACCCAGCATTCTCAACCAGAGGCTCATGACTGAGAAGTGGTTTGCAGACTCATTCTGATTGGATTATGAAGTTACTTAGCTGTCGGATGTTGGACTTTGTGTTTGGCAAACATGGAGGCTGGCTGTTAGTTACAACAAGGGAAGGTTGTGTAGTTCCTACTCCTAGGTATGATGCAAGTATGACCCCAGGTATGAAAGGTCAAATCTTAACATTTAATTTGACCAAAATGGTTTACTCTGGGTTAAGTGAATAAGTCTTGGTAGGCTTTACTTGTTTTATCTCTGAAAGTAGTGATGGAAATAGTTTTTCTTTAATATTTCTTTAAGTGTGTGTGTGTGTGTGTGTGTGTGTGTGTGTGTGTGTGTGTAACACACACATTCTCTCTGATGGGTGACAGGAGTGTGGGCATAAAAATGAGCATGCTCGCCATCTATTGCTATGGAGAT
>JAPTYR010000008.1:30089854-30099878 GCA_029814505.1 Siphamia roseigaster | reverse complement strand
ACCTGAAGTCATTTTACTACCCTCCAAAAACAGCTGGAAACAAAGCAGCCCGGGCGTTTTTTTTAAACAGAACCAACAAATAATGCATTCAATTACAATAGTGAACACAGCAATATTAATGAACCATTATAACCAGCAAAGCCAGTATATTTATTGATTTTTTTTTTTTAAATGTTATTTTTAATGGGAAACTTTTGTCACATTTCTGTTTCAGAGTTATGGCCTCCGCATCAAAATTACATTTTACATAATTAGTTGTAACGTTTTTTTTTTTTTTTACAAATGTCACTACAAAATGGAAAACAGTTGTGAATAGATCATCAGCTTTAAAATGAGCCCATATATGTAACGCTGTGTGAAAATTTTTTTTGACTCTTGATGTTCACTTGTGCTTGATCTGACCCTATTATGTCTTTTGCATTGAAATTGTCTGCACGTTACCTTTTGTTGCACTGACTGCAATGACAATAAAGTGAACTTGAATTTCTGAAAATCTTCCCTCTCTCTCTCACCGCCTGCCTTTTGCTGCTTTAAGCTCCGCCCACTTCCACTCCTCCCCTTCAGCCAATGCAGGCTTCTACCCTAATGTATATAGAATAGAATGTACAGATAAAAGATGACGTTTGGATTTTCAAAATAGTACAAATAGTGGATGTAAAAGTACGTCACCGGCAACACAATCATCTCAAAAGGGTTAAATAAATATCAAACACTCCTCTGTTCACAAACTTACTGCAGTTTGAGCTTTTCATATGACATTTTTCAGAATCAGAAAGTATTATACTAATATGTAGTTTTATATATAGTTTTCTTTTCACCGTGGTAGTGGAGCTCCCAAATTTTCACCATATATGAAGCATGATGACAAATAAATATTCAGATTTTTCTTCCTCCATTCAGAATGTGAGAGGTTTGTGGCTCGACTGGGGTCATATAGAAAACTGAAGAAAGATCTTTTGTAATAAAACTCACAAAAAAGCATTGGATTAATATTATTAGTGTCTTATTTTGTTCATGCTACTTATTATTTTGTTGGTTTATTATTAATTTTTGTTTGTTTTATTGATCACTTTGGCTGTTCTGGTTCATTTTATTGCTTATTTTTTATTTTTCTACATTTAATTTTTTATTTTACTATTTTTCTTGACTTTTATTCTATTTATGTCTTTGTTCATGTTGCTTATTATTTATTTGGTTTATTATTAAATTTTAATGGTTTTTATTGGTCAGTTTGGCTGTTTTTGTTCATTTTGTTGCTTATTTTATTATTTTTTTTATTTATACATTTTATTTTTCACTGTAACTGGAAATAAAATCCTTTATTGATTTTAAAATGTTCACCACAACTAAATCTTGGCTGAAGAACAATCAAAACTGTATCCATCTGTAAATTGATTGTATTATGTGTAAAAATGATGTTTAGGTGAGTGAGTGAATGAAAGTCTTATACTAAATGCACTGCAGCAATTATAGAACATTTCGCTGTTTTGTATAGAACAGTGTTTTTTGTCTTCTGACATACTTTTCTTCTTTCCTTTCATATTGTAAATTGTATTGTAATCTAATATAGTGCTGTAGAAAAGCCCAACCAGGGACAGGAGTTGCACTATTAGCACAAGCTATTGTTGCGACCTAGAAATATTTGTAATGGTTCTTCATTCATTACGTTGTTAACCCTCTAACCCCTAACGTGTCAGTGCTGACACGTTCTTAATGGATGGTTTTGTTTAAATAATTAGGAAAAAGTCAACCGTTTTCCTTTATTTTATACTTTAACTGTGTTTTTACTGAGTTTGGTTTATGGAACAGGTATCAAAAAGCAACTGATTTAGAAAAAGACAAATCTAAAATGACTGCAACCAAATTACAATACTAGTTATTTCTTCCTCCTTTTCCCTTTTACTTTTGAAGGTTTTTTTTTTCTTTTTTTCAAAATTTTCCACATTATGTCACGGTTTGTCACAACAAAGTGGGTCCAAGTGCAGATTCTCAGTTCAAAAGATAATTAAATACAAACACAAAGCTAGTACAAAAAGGTCACCAGGAAAAATAAAATAAAGACCAAACAAAATATTTAAAAAAAAAAAATCACTGGAGAATAATCAACCAGGAAGTAAAGTAACAACTAAAATCTCTGGAGATATACTCCCAGGAAGAAAAACAAAGTGCAACAAAACAATTGGTAAATAACACCAGTAGAAACAAGAAAAGATATCCACGATAGTAAGTGGGAAAAAAACTAAATACAAAACTCAAAGTGTCAGTGGTAAAGGACCAATAGGGCTGAAGTAATCACACAGGTACTCCAAATAGGCCAGAGGTCATGTCAAGGAGACTGCAGCAGACGGTCTGAACAAAACAAGCAAAACAGGCAAGTCAGGGCGAAAAAATTCCTTCGTAAAGGACAATTTCGGCAGTTTTACAACCATATCCCATCTGTTTGAGGCCAAAGTCAGTTGTCCAAAGGGGAATACATGAGAGAGTTTTATTCGGGGTACACAAAGTTTGACACTTGTGTACATTTCTATCAAAGCGGGTGATAACGAGCAAGCATTTAACCTTACACTAATTAGGGTCAAACAAGTTTTACTCTATGTGATCAATAACACCCATAATGTTATTGACAATCAACAGTGAAGGGTTTAGTGAAATACACACGTGTCAAACTTTGTGTATCCCAAATAAAATTCTCTCATGTATCAATCGGATGTTTGTAAAACTGCCAGAATTCTCCTTTAATACAAGACATTCAGAGTTAGCTAATACCACGAATGCAATCTGAAGAACTGGCACTGATGTACAGGAGACACAGCCTTAAATACTGGACAGTGATGAGCTGCAGATCAGGTGTGGACGAGAAACATAACGAAATCCCAAGGACCTCACTGCCCCTGCCGCTGTCCTCAACATGTCTGAAAATTAAAAGGTTCAGGCAGAACACTGCCACCCTCTATGGGTCGGCAGACTGAACTGTGACATATTATTTGTTGTTTTGTAAATTTTTTTTTTGTTTTTGTTCTTTTTGTTGCTTATTTTATTTAATTGCCTAAATTTTTTTAATGTTATATTTTTCTTTAATTACTTTCTATTTGTGTGACATTGTTTATGTTACTTATTATTTTATTGGTTTATTATTCATTTTTGTTCATTTTATTGATCACTTTGGCTTTTTTTGCTCATTTTGTTGCTTATTTTCTTCCTTTTTTTTTTTTTTTTTTTTTACTGTGCAACTGCTAACGTCTCAGGAGTTAAAGGGTTAAAGACTTTGATTATTTTCCAGCACTAGTTTTTTCAGGAAATGATGACATTACAGGGTGCTGCAGCAGTACATCACCAAGGTGATTTTCCACTTTGAGTCCAGACTTTGGTTTCCTAACAATACATCTCCAGGTGCTGTAGATAAATGAGATGAACCTCACCTTTGATGTATCTTGAATGTCTTTATGTCTCGCCCACACAACCACAAAGAGATAAGCAACAAAGAGCGTTCCCACAAAACACACAACCACCGGATTCTCAGTGAAGCTCCCGAACAGTTCAGCGCTACGTGATGGGTCCACCAGATTAGGAGTGACAAAGAAAGAGCCGCCAAAGAAGGTGAGGTGGTTGCAGAGGCACTGAGTGGACCATGGTGTCGTCTGAATACCAACCTTCACAGGGCACACATGTTGTTAGCATGAACATTTGATCATATGGTGTGTATGCCAGGCTGAAGGGTTAGTGTGGGACTCACCCTGCATCCATTATGACTCCATTCCAGCAGTGACTCATTCCAGAATTTACACATGGTAGAAACACAGGATATTGATAAACTGGCATTGATTGATTTGATGCCAGGACCAACGATGGGCCTCACTAACAGATAATGTAGTCCAGTGTTTCCCTTCAACATCTGAGGCTCAATCAACCAAGTGTATTTCTCCTCTTTATGGAACAGAAAACATCATGAGTCACAACCATTGCAATAATGACGATATTGCGATATTTCTCATTCATGTAAAGAAATGCCCATTTCATCTACTGAGAAAAATGTTGCTTAACAATGTTAAAATGAGCCAATTGTTTGTATGCTGACACAACTATCGATAATTTAAGACAAAATAATGTACTAGTGCAACTCTGTCCAAGAACCTAGTGATGCTGCAACTGTAGACCTTCAAACACAAACAGGCAAATATTTTGTGCAAAATATTATATGGTAGTCGGGTCTAAATACTTTCAGAAAATGTCACAAATATTGTAACTGTAGGAAAAATGCTAATTCAACAACTAGATGATGTATGATTACTGGGTGTAGTGGTGCACATTGTCATGGAACAGTCAAATAGATAATATATTGCCAAAAATTAGGTCATAGAATGGCCATAATTAAACACTGCAAAAACATTTATTCCACAATGCCTGACTAAACAATTGGTTCAATCATTGGTTTTATCACACATAGCTTATGCCTCAGTTATATGGTAAAATACTAATGAGAATAGTTTACATAAATTACAAGTGGAACAAAATAAATCCTCAAAAATTGTTTTGAGTTGTCTGTACAGAACAAATCTAACAATAATGATGTGGTTAACAGTAAAACATAGGCTGAAATATTCCCTATTATCATATATTCGTAATATTATAGCAACAAACTCCAGAAGTTATTTATAGAAAACTGTCATCATCTTCATCTGTAATGTAATCTTCTATGTAATCTTCCATCTCAACAACTCTTATTAGAGCAACTAATAGCTAGCCAGTGCCACGCAGTAGAAGGAAGATGTTGGCCTGGTCCAGGTAGGCTACGAAGTGTTGTTGGCGAAAGTGGGGGGTGGGGGTTTCCCAATGACGTTCCGCGGTGTGCGTCGGCTGTGTTTTCCCGCAATGAAATATAGTTCCCAAAAGAAAATTAACAAGACAAGCCCTTTGCATTGTGATCTGCACCACTATTCACCCTAGAAGTAAATGTGCAGTACATGGCAAGTAATTGGGGGGGAAAATGGAATACATTTATTCACTTTGGTTGAAATATTTCTGTGGGGTCATAGGAATGCATTAATGCTGTGGAACCAAGCTACGGTCAGCTCTGATGGATTCGGACAATGGCTGGTTCACCAGGAAAATGCTTTCACACACAACACTTTAGGTCTTGGTACTGTGGGGAAACACTGAATTTGGCCTGGGGGTGGCGTATCCCTTTAACCATACTTTAAGTTGTGAAGAGTTGTTTCTTTACATGAATATTTATTTGCCAAGTCTTTAGAAATTATAGAGTCCTTATTATAATTCAGTTTACCTTAGAAACACATGAAAAAAAAAATACTCAAAAGAAAAAGGACCAAAGTTTATGAAAACTAAATTTGTATCATTGCAGAAAAGAACATTTTAAACTTTGGTACATTTACAGTCATTTTGAACTTTGATTCAGGTAAAATATTTCAAAATGTTACCTTGAATTCACGGGAATGTCACATTGATTCTTTACTCCTAATTAGCTTCCGTATCATTATATAAAATGTCCTCATTTTATTGTCTCGGATTTAAAAAATGTTTTTTTAAATAAACATTTGTATTCCTCTCATTGAAATTGCAAAACAGAAAAATTGAGGGTAAAATGTGGTCATTGAAAAATAAGAATTTAATAGTTAACAAACGTAATCATGATTTTCATTGTTTAATAATCTTTGTTTTCTTACTTTCATTTGGCATTTGTAAAAAGAAATTGTCAGAATGGAGTTATCACTTTTTTGACTAGTGTTTAAAAAAAAATAAAAAAATCCAAATTTCTATCATTTATGTAAAAAAAAAAAACCCAACCTATATTACAACTGAGAAGCCCAAACAAATTTATTCACCTTGCCTATTGTGTTATATAACTTCTTGTGAGGATTTGGGTTGATAATCAGAGGTTCTTCTCTCTTAGTTTCATTTTTTTCCATGTCATGTTTTACCTTAACAGCTTGTTGCAGGTGGTGTTTTTTTCGTCCAGGAGAGCTTTGTCCTGCAACATGCGTCGGCCATCTTTGAATGGGTATTCTGTGTCATCATCATGCTGTTTTATGGGACCTTTGCCTTTGAGTTCGCCGGTATGTCTGGAGACACTATGGTGGTGCTGGGCAGAGGTGGAGCTCTGGGAAACGCCAGTAGAGACCATAAGGTGGATGCACTTGGGCCACACCCATCGTCACATCCGCTCCAGCCTGAGAACATGTCCATACTGTAGCCCACCGGCGCTGACGGCTCCTTTTAACACTTTGGGCTGTTGAATAACTTTGATTATTCGTTTCCAGCCGCACCTGTGTGAAGCTTTGAAAAGAACCTGGCCAGTACAGCTGCTGTTCAAAGCAGAGCGGATTCTGCCATTGTTTAAAGGGTGTGGGTCTGCTGCAACAGAGGAGATCTCAACCTTTATTGTACTTACATCAGAGCTGAGTGCCTTTATATAACTTGTTTGCATTTTGCACATTACACAAGTTAGCAAACCAAATTTCCCCTTGCTCAGTCAGTCCCACCTGGCATCAGTGACCAGTTTATGGTTTCTTTATTTTTTTTTTTATCGGATGGCGACTATCTTCTGAGCTGGTCGGCGTCGGCGCACCGCTGTCTGAAACAATTGCTGTGCTGCTTTCTGTTAGATTGAGCTGAAGGAGTGAATGGCTGCTGGACGGCCAAGCTAACAGTATTAGAGGGATATGGGGAGAAAAGCGCAGAGGAAAAAAAAAGGGTGTTACAGAGGGATCGAAGTCAGACCTGGGGCTTGTTGAAAAAATGACCCATGAAAGAACCAATGCAATAAATGGAGACAGTATGTCCAGTAGAAGAGGATATAAATGTTTAAGTCAATCCAGGAAATGCAGAAAGGCAGCAGTTTGCATTTGAAGTCATTTAATCTTGCGTTGAGCAATATTTTTGACATGAACAGCGTGAAATGGAATAATTGTGCGTTTAATATGTTTTGTGTTGAAACAAACTCATTGAGAATTAAGAATCTGCACAGCTTATAAGTGACAGGTTTTACTATTTGGCTGTTATAGATGTTTTGTTTCCTCAGACAAACTGATTGTAGTGTGGAGCTCAAAAAGTGGTACACAAGCAAAACGGTTAGTATCTCAAAGACTAGAGCAGTGTGATCAGTAAAAAATATGAAGCACATGCTTGAGGAGATTGGAAACATGACTTAAATCACTCAAAGACTGATGCCATGTCTTTGTTTTTATGTGCTGGTGATGGCATTTGGTTTAGCTTTAACACTGGAAGCAGAGCGCAGCAGCCTTTCTCTGTGAGGACTAAAAATGTACATCTTAACACCTATAACGGACACCAATTAACACATGTTTTATCTTGTTTATTCATTATCTGTAACTTTAAGCTGCGGTGACTTATTGGTATTGCACGTGGTTACTGGGGAAACTACAGCGAGCTGCTTTCAGTTTCTATGCCAAGTCAAACTAAACCAAACCATCTCTTCCCTTCAGCCATAACTAGTAGAAAGTTATGAGACCAAGGCTCAGTGTCAGTGTTTCTTTAAATCAGATGATCATGTTGCACAGTCCGCTCATGTCTAATGGTGCTTTTCCAGTAATGTTATCAGCTCAACTGGCCTCAGATATACTTGACGTAACTCAGTTTTGAAACCTTCACCCTGCATGTCTGCTGTAGCTAAAGTAGTCCCTCAGTGCGGTCTGCTGTCATAGCAACGTCATTGCCAATGCAGTTACATCTACAGATGAGTCAACAATAACCAAACTGTGATGTAATTTCCAAAGTAATACATATCAATTTAATTCTAAAGATTATTTTTTAAGGCATATGAAGTTGTTTAGACTTCCAAATGTCAAGCTGGTGCCTCTCCCACGTTTTCAGGGTTTTCCCCACTGGCCTGACTCACATTAACGACACGATGATACAGATGCATGTTGACTCAGCGGTGATTCTGGATAAACCTGTCTGTGATTTGTTGGATTTCATGTCACATTTAGTTCAACTTGGTACCTCAGTGGTGGTGATAGTACAAATGGCTTCCTGTAATACCGTCTGGCTCCTGTTCTCATGCAGCAGAGAAGCCATAAAAGCCACGCCGTGTCAAGGCAAGTTGAACTAATACCATCATCAGGAAAGGATGCACCGAAGCTCTTCCACCCCAGAAACCTCATTCCAAGATAAACACTGTTGCATTTGGTCTGGTTTTAGTTTTACAGTGTAACATTTTGGAGTGAACGAAACAACTCTGCATCATACTTACTCTATATGGACCTGTCCATCATCATCCGAATGTGTGTCTCTATACTTGACAATGGATTAGATGGGTGTGTATCTGATGTCAGCCTGTTAATGTTACAGGTTGGGTTTTCCATTTGAAAAGCAAAATGACCAGTGGATGAACACACTAGTACTGTCACTTTTCTGTTATTGCAGCGTAACAGGTGTGTTCTAAAAATTGCTTAATGCATCTTTTAAGACATGTCTCCAGTGGGACAATTGCTGATATTCTGTTCACAGCTGGTATCATTTACTTCCTCTTCCATTCCCGGGCTTTAACCTGGAGTAGTATTTCTGCTCATCTTTGCTGCTGTCAAATTCTGCCAAAGAACACTGTGCACTGGGCTTGCTTGCCGGTCCTGGTTTTAATTAGTGTAACCGTACAAGAATATGCCAGAGACGTACAGAATTACATCTCCCCTGCTTTCACTGACCAGATGGATCAAACTATTTGTGACCATATAGTTCTGCTGTTACAAATATGTGCCAAATATCAGTTTACAAGTAGCACTGGTGCTAAAACACAAATGGCCTTATCAGCTTTTTTTTCTCCTTAGTATTTGATAAGTTAAAAACACAACAGTAAGATTGAGACAGATGACCTGTAAGTGACAGTGTGTTCAGTGTCAGAGAAATGATTTACATTTGAGCCCCTGTTCTTGATTTACCATAAAATGGGTTTCAAAGAAATGAACACAGTAAGAACTGTATAGGTGAAAAATGATCACTGGTGCCCTCTAGTGGACAAACTGGAAACTTGGAAATTTAGTTAACGGTTCTCCTGAATCTTTACTACTTCATCTTGTCATGTTTTACACTTTTAATATCAGTATGTAAAATGGTTTATAACACTAAATTAGTTGTACAAGGATGTTGTTGTTTAATGATTTGCAACACAGGTGTCAAAAATACACCCCGACATAGGGTCCACTCCAGCACATGGTATGAATTTGTGACATGCAAAATTTACACTGAAGGTATTTACAGTTGGTGTCAAAATCACTTTAGTTCAAGTTCCACATACAAACTAGTTTGATCACAAGTGGGTCAGACCAGTAAAACATGATCATAAGGACCTGTAAATAATGACAACCCCAAATATTTGTGTTTAAGTGAAAAGGTACAATTACGTGAAAAGGTTTATATTTACAAACTATCCTTTCACAAAAAAATATGAAGAACCTCAAATGTCTTAGAAAACACATGTACATTTTTAATAATGTTCTGTTGCTAAATGTTTTGTGTCATTGTAATGTAATGCACATGTAAGTGATGAACTGTGGCAGAATATTGTTAAACTGCATGTCAGACATTTTGAGGTGGTAATGTAATTTTAAGGAAACTTTGTAAATATGAAGACTTTCATAATGTAACTTTTACTTCAATGTAATAATATCCCTGAACGGAATTCTGGGGACATATTAATGAATATCATAGAGAGTCAGAACTGATTTGATTTTGGATTATTTACCATTTCTAGATTGCCCAAAAGGGGGCGCTCAAAAGTTTAAAATCACTAAATACTCTTTATCATATCTCCGGAACTATTCGTCTGACTTCATATCAAATGCAAAGGAAAGGTCATGACCTGGGGATGCCTCGCATCATAATAGTGATGCACCGATCAGCATGTTTTGGCCCGATCACCGATACCGATCACCAAAAATTTGATTTGCCAATCACTCCCGGAATTTTACATTTCTATTTCATCTAGCATACGGCAAGTTTCACATCTTTCTCACACACTTTGAAGAAAGTCCAGACAGGAGAAGTCATTGTG
>JAPTYR010000008.1:30029968-30041408 GCA_029814505.1 Siphamia roseigaster | reverse complement strand
TCTACGTGCATGTCACAAAATCTTTCTGATTGATACTTGGTGCAACTCGGTGTCGTGGTGGTTGTAAAAAAAAAAATAAAAATCTGAAGGTATTAAATGGTAGTAAATTTGACTCAAAGATGGTGTATATATACCCTGCATTAGTTTTGAGTCATAATTCTTTCAAACATGGTCCCTGGAAATGGATCTGATTTTCTCGACTGCCCTGGAGTAAAATGTACCAGAAAGCTCGTAAAGGAGGGACATTTTTTTGCTTTGACTGCACACACACTGTAATAACTGTTGTGACTAGTGTATGTATATGTGTGTGTTTTTTGTTTTGGTTTTTTTTGCTCACCTTGAGCTTTTTTTTTGGTCTTCCTTGTTTCATTCCTGTCAGATTTCAGTCCCCCTTCTGCCATAGTTTCTTTAGACTAAACCAGATGGAATGGTCTGATTGCAGAAACATTTCTACGGTCCACTGCAGAGGAAGATGGGAGGTTTGGGCTTCGTCCGTCTTGGTGTGTGGCAGAATTTCATGCGGGCCTGGAGGTCGGGTTTCCAGGGCAATATGAACGGCGAGGGCTTCATTCTGGGCGGAGTGTTTGTCATTGGTGCTGGAGATCAGGTAGAGACAAAAACATCATGCATTGTGTCCCATTCGTCTGTTAAAATGTATCAGCATTTAACAGAGGTGTATATATTTTACAGGGGATCCTACTTGAACACCGTGAGAAGGAGTTTGGCCATAAAGTGGACACGACAGATGTTCTGGAAGCTGTTCAGAAAATTAAACCAGTAAAATAATTCTTTAGCTATTTAGAAAATTGTAAGGGTTTGATAGATTCTATATAATCATGAATGGGTTAATTGAGATATATTTAACTTAATCGTGTCCATCCATCACTGAACTACTGAACTTTTGAGTGTTTGCTTTGTCTAATATCACGTTATACCTCCTGTGGTTTGCACAGATATTAACCGCTGATTGTGAAAATCAAGTTGTGAAATGCAAAACAAAGGATATACTAGAGCAGCATTTCTCACTGATTATTCCTTTTACCTCTGCAGACATTTGACGTTGGGATTTAAAGGCACATGTTCATTCAGGTACAGCCTTGTAAACCAGCCTTAGCAAGCCAGTAATTCCAGATGAAAATAATCATTAGTGGTACTGTGTGTAAGTGTTTGTGTTCATGTTCAGGCCTCCTCCGGCTTTGGCAGCAGATGTGTGTGTCTGTGTGTTAACAATGACAACCTGGCTCTAAACTCATCTCAGAGAGGAGCAGGTTCGATGCCAGAAACATTCACAGGTGCAGCTTTTGTTGCCATTAGACGTGTTGGTAATGTCTGAAGTGTGTGTGTGTGTGTGTGTGTGTCTGAAATTTTCTATTTAGCGGTAGAAATGAGAGAATTCTACTTCAAATGTAGCAAATGCTCTATGATCACACTGGTATGATAAGATTGCATAGCATTTTCAAAATCTTGTAACAGAAAAGACTTCACTTAAAGTGCAGACGTGAAACTCTGTTTTAGTTTGACACGATAGACTATGTAAAACCGGAGGTAAGTTGGGTTTTAATCGGATGGAACAAAAATATTAAATTCTACCTTTATGTTCACTTTTATCCTTGGACCTTGCTGCAGGGTATTGTTGTCCATCTGCTCTAAAGGCCAAGGGTTTTTTAAGTGTGGTATGTTATGTTTTAAATTTGGATTTGATGATTTTTTTTTGTGTATTTTCGAGCCTGATATGGTGTTAATGTGGGAAAAATAGATGTCAGCTCATAGTAGTTGAGCAGGAAAAAGATCCCAAACACATTTTGATATTTCTTTTTTATATAAAAAAAATTTTTTTTTTTTTTTTTTTTAAGGTATTAAGACAGAAGTTTAAAATAAATGACCAACATAAGCTGAGACTCCTGAGGGTTAACCACCTTTCTCATTTTCTCAGGTGTTTATGTGAATGATGAATTACACTTGATCGTAAAGTCAGAGAAGTGGGATTATATATCGCACAGGTAACACTGCAGTACATGCTATCTATTTTCATTTTAGACTTGGGTTTGGCATTTGTTGTTGTACTGATCTATGATTTGCAGCTTCAGAAATATTTTCCATTGTTGGATTTAAAAAAAAAAATTAAAATAAAAAAAACTAATTATGAGTTTTTCTCACCTAACGCATGTATCACCGCACTGGAAAATCATCTTCATATTGTCTTAAAGTGTTGATTTTTCTGTTGCTGAAAGTTCTTGTTTATAGAAGAGCTGTAGTGGCTGTGGAAGCTGCTGATCCCTGTACTTTAATGATTAAGTTATAATTTTAAAAACATCAAAAAATAAGAACGTGTCCTGGATATAAACAAAAACAAGAATATTTTGTTATATGTTGTTCCACATGAGGACCTGTAAGCAGGATGTGAATAACAGCCACAGTAAATAAAGACTAACTAAAGAAAACATCTTGTAATGGCACTGTTTGTTTCTTATCTGTGACATTTGACTAAACACTTAACACTAAACACACTATTTTATTTTATCCAGCTGGACAAGCACTTTGTTCTAGCAACATTGTGCATGCATGCGATCTGTTTTCTGTTTTTTTTTATGTAATTAAAAGTTGTTACATGCTATGGTAATTATTTTGCCTTGAGTAAAAAAGTTCCCTTATGAAGCAATGCGTTAGGATGTTTTTAATAAAATGAACACCATGAATAGTGTATTTTTGAGTGCTTTACTTTCCCTATTTACACATCCTATAAATTAATCTTTTTTTTTTTAATGGACAAAGCTGTAAAAACTATGGGTTCACTCACACTGCGCAAGTGGTGTAAATCTGATCTGTATCTAGAAATGTGACTTTTTTTAATGTCAGTATGAATCCCCTAAGTTTGCACAATGTTTTTTTGTTATGCTCTGGATCTACATCACACAGATCAGATATCTGATCTGTTTTAATCATTCAATCTCAGCATTAGAGTTGCATACATATTTTCCTTGAAACTAAGGTTTAGAAATGTACATTTCCTCAGTATTTTCAAAGCATACTATAGAAATACTATTTATGAAAAAATATGAACAGAACAATTATCTGATCTGACCAATAAATCTGAATTGAGCATTTAGAGTAGACTGATACTTAGGACTTACTGTGCATTAAAATGATCTGTTTGTAAGTTTCTGCATATTGACATTTAAACCAAATCCTATAAAGTAACACCCTCAGACCTATTTCTAAACTATGAAAGCATTTAAATCATTCCTGATGCATTCTTGTAACATGACAGGATGATCTCTGTTCATACCTCTAAATCAGTGGTTCTTAACCCTGGTCCTCAAGGAACCCTGTCCTGTATGTTTTAGGTATTTCCCTGTTCCAGCACACCTGACAGTCATTATCAGTCTTCTGCAGAGCTTGATGATAGGCTGATCATTTGAATCAGGTGTGTTTGGAGAAGGATACATCGAAAACATGCAGGATAGGGTTCATTCAGGACCAGAGTTAAGAACCACTGCTCTAAATGTCACCACTTGGCCCTTGGATTATCCTAAAGGCTGATCTTTTCCTGGTTCTTCATCTAACTTCCTAAAAAAATGTAAATAATATCGTGTCACTGTTTCAGTTCTCTAATTATTACATTCTGAAAGACTTATTTAGATACTAAATTACACAAAAAAAAAAAAAATGCGTCTGGACATATTTTGTTTATTAGACATATTTTATTCAATTGCTCAGAGTAAAATGCATTTCACATAGAGGAAATGTATCCCAACACAAATACAAAAAAGGGCCAAAACACTGTGCACAAATACTGACAGAACGACATATGGGTAAGTTGTATGTACACGAAATGACCAAAACATTCATGAGGTGAAATGATGTAACTGCCTACATGTGTGCTTTCAATTTACATGATTTGAAAAACTTCAATTAAAATCAGGGAGGGTTTTAACCAGTGTGCCACAGTTCACTTCTGCAGAAATATGAACTTGGGATGTGTTTATTTATTCATATTTCAGTTTGGTATTTGTGCTCTGTCATTCTGATAAAGTTTGGTGTCCTATTGATTGTTGCATGAGGGGAAAAAAAAAAATTTGTGCAATAAAGGCCCATAAGATAAAGCTGAAACGGAAAGTCTAAATAGTTTCACACCTGTCCTCCATCATTTTACAATCCATATGGTGTCATCTTTGGCTATAGTATGGCTGTGGCATTTTTGGGTGGCACCGCACAAACACAAGCTGAGACACACGTTTACATCCAGGTGTCAGCGCTGCATTAAAACCCTCCAGTTTTGTTCTCAACATCAGTAACATCATCCAGAAAAATAAGTTACTTGGTTTTGCATGCAATGAAAGCTGCCAGCAATGACTTTAACTCCTTATTTGCAGTAACACGGCCAATGATATCGATTACAAATAAAAACAAATACAATCTTTAACAGATTATCTTCGCTCCTGAACATATCCTTTTAAATAGCAACACATATCCTTAACAGCTCCTATAGTAGCACAGCAAAGGTTAAATAGTGCATTTTCAACAAGCAGGAAAAAACAAAACAAAAAAAAACCCACATAAAACATCTCGAGCTACACGTTGGTGACTGCAAGCACTTCTTCATATACGCGACAGTAGTGATGCCAAATCTGGAGCACTGTCCTGCAGCGCATGTAATCATGTCTCAGGGTTAGATGGGACGTTGTGGGTGTAAATATGGAGGAAGGATGAATGGAAAACACCACAAGGTTCATTTACTCTGTAGCCCATTGAAAACCAAACTCAAACACAGCTTTGCGCTCTACCGAACACACAGTATGCATCAAACCCTGTTGGTATAACGTAAACTCATAGGATTGCATATTAAACATTTTAGCTTTTTTCCCCCCTCGTTACGATGTGAATAATGTGAAATTTTGCATTTACAATCCACAGTCACAGTTTTAATATTGTAACTGCTACAACTTCAGATGCGCAGGTGCACCGAGCATGACAAAGGTCAAACTGATGCAGCAGATGAAACATTTTACATGTCCAAGCAACAGTGTCCTTTAAAATGACTAGTTATACAACACACATTTGACGGAAATTCAACTAAAATATGAATATGCTATGAACAATGTTATTACACAGGATAAATATGTGGATTTTTACCAACTAACACAAATCAATGTAAATCAAGATAGTTTATTTATGCCTACAATAAAAAAGCACTTTTGTAATAAAAAAAATGAGAAGCAGCTGTTTCTGATGCATAAGTTTGTGGGGCCATCTGGTGGATTCACTCCATCACACCTTCAAAGTAAAATCTCACATAACTCATCTATACATTTAAGTGCTAGTATATACTTGAATATCATATATAGATATATATATTTTTGTATAAATAGATCCAAGAAAAATATAGTTTTGACATAATCCAGATGACACTACATCATGTTTACTATCTGAACGCACAGAACAGCCGTATGTTTGGAGTCTGGTCGTCGGTGTGAATGAATTTGATCAAAGACGCTCAAAGTCAACCAAACTATTGCAACAATCACTGCATACACTACCACAGAGAGAATACTCATATTTAGCGTTCAAGCTTCATGACATTGTCATCGTGTGCAAAGGGACAGCCCTGACTAAATACAGGCATTTCTGCAGATGAATAACTTGCTGGTGAGCTGTTGCATATCGAAACCCTGTACCTCAAAATGTAAGGAAGTGAAAACAGATATTTTTTATTGTAGTTTAATCTATTTGAACCAGCAGATGCGATCCCTAACTTCAAATACAGAGATTAAATAGCAAACTGACAACAGCATTAAAGTACTGTCCACTGCTTGCAATTCAACAACAAAAAAAAAAATCTAGATCAGATCACGCATTTTTTCCACATAGTAACAATACTTAGACGCAGTACACTATATTCTTTTTTTTTTTTCATTTAACATGATCACAAACAGCACCATCACCTAAAACAATCCAACAATTCATTAAAATGCCACTAGAGATCGTGACTCAAAATGTTCATAAAGTGATCACAAAAAGGCCTGTCATTACCATGGCAACAGTACGGAGTGATGTTTTTCATGCTAAGTATGTGCTTTGCTTCAGATTTAAGAGTGCTTTACAATAGTATTTTGGGCATTTCAAGATACGGAGTTCCTTTTCCACATGTACGTAGCACCTCATTGTTGTAAAAGTCAGAGGGGTTGTAAGTACACTTATAAAGGAGTGCTTAGACAAAGAAAGATGCTTCACTGGTTAATAAGCAGGCGAAGCTAAATGTTTTTGTTGTTTAGTCATAATTAAAGTACGAGTGTTTTCAATTTTACAGAATATTGTGATAATAGTTACTAATAGGAAGATAAGCATACAAGGTAAAAAAATGTTACAATCAGAAATGTAACAATCCAAGTCTTAAAAGCACAAACCTTCACTTTATGTTGAGCTTACAAATAATTAATTAAAAGACGTAACAGCTTGCTTTATCTCAAAGTAACATGAAATGTGGGTGAGTGTTAGAGGGAAACATAAATCAACAACTTGGCGAAAAGCCAGCCAATCAGGCAGTTTTTTTGCTCAGTTGCAAGGAAGACAGAAAACACACCACGACACAATATAGATCTGTTTTCTAACGAATGACACTTATGTAGAGAGAAAACTTTGTGTTATTGTTAAGTTCTCTTTCTGCCTTCAAGTGTTTCACTTTCCACCCCCTGGATCCTTTTTGTCAAATGTTACCCAAGAAGCAGCTTTAGACAGTTGGTTTCAGAAACCCAACTAGTACACAGAACAATAAAATACAAATAAAATCTATTTTTTCCTACCCCTTATTGCGCCCACAGGACTACAGACATATATGTATATGTTTGTATGTTGTGTGTGTGTGTCCATGTGGAGGTGGTCTTGGCTAGTCCTACAGGCCCTTGTTGAAGTAGACAGTGGTGGTTTGAGGGCTGCTCTGTCGTATTGTCTCCTGCAGGTCTGCTTCCAGCCCACTCAGACTCATAGAGCTAAAAAAGAAGAAGAAAATAAAATATAAGTAGAGGCAGGTTGAAAGGTTGGAACAGCTCAGTGCACAGATAGGACCCCCTCCCCTTGGATGATAGTAGTGTCATATTCATACCTTTTCTGGGGAAACAGGGCGCAGCACAGAGGAGTGGCAAACACCAGGCTGAAAAATAACAATAATTACACGTTTTAAACACTGGTACAAAAACAATCACCATTAATGTTACTTCCATTTCATTAATTTAACAATCTACTTACCACAGACCCACCAGTCCCACCTGCACTGGAGCATTTAGTATTGGGAAACGCTACATGGACACAAAGGCAGAGAAGTTAAACAAATCAAGCAGACAAATCTAAAACTCATCTTTTCTGAGGCCTGTTAGAAACAGAAACAAATGGATATTTTCTAAAATTACTGGAATTTAGTCCATACCTACTTCTTTTAGTAAAAGGGAGAGTAACAAGAAAAGAACATTTGATAACCTAAAACTGAAACCAGATAACTGCCACTGTTAAAATGCTGAAGATCATCAGTTGATCCCTATTATTATATCAATGAAATGGAGTTTTGGGGATAATAATAATAATAATTGTTTTACTCTTGACTGCTACCATATGTCCTTTGTGTCAACGTGTTTACTAGTACACATTTAGTTGGATTTCTTCTCCCGTCATAACCAACACAGGGGACCCCTAGTGGAAGAACCCTGTCGATTTCAGCTTCTCAATAAAGTCATCCAAATGGGGGCGCTGTAGTTGACAATCAGCTTTTTGGACATAAATCAAGCAATAATAGGCAGACTGAGATCAAATTTGGCTCATGTTGATCACATAAATGTCCATTTTCTTGCTACCACCAAGAGTTCATATGCCATTTTCATTCACATGGTGGAGTTTTGTGGAAAAATTGGCCCTTTGACCATTATTCTGCCACTATCAGGTCGATGTAGCTCAAACTGAGTTTGTATCAGCTGTAACTATTTTTCTTCATGCCACTACCTAGAGTTTACATGTCATTCTTTGACACCAAATGTTTGGGGGAGGCGAGAATTGGAGGGATTTCGGGGATATGTCTTTGCCGTCGGCCCCCGACAGTGTAGGCCTCTGTATTAATTATTATTATTATTATTATTATTAGGGGATTTTTAATGCAGTAGTAATGTTTCTCAGTTCATATATTGCATGAAATTTTAAGACACATGACCCTATGTTTTCAAGTACGAGTGCTAAATTCTTTGCATGCACAGGTAAGCATTCAATGTATGTACAACATGTGGAATGTGGCAGGGCTCTTTTCAGCTTCACCAGACACCAGCAGACCAGTAAATCCACTAAATTATAGCCATTTACCTTCATGAAAGCTCGTTTTTCCAGTGCATTCATTATAACTGGAGGGATGGCTATATACAAACAAAAAGAGGGAGAAGATTTAGAAGTCTGATTCACCCTGAATTTTATCTGTGGCGTTGATTTATCTTTACAAACAAAGCAGTAATGTGTTGACATTACCCATGGCTGGCACTGCCATGCCGATTCTCGACACCACCACCTGCACAATGGCCTGCTTAGCAGCGTTGGCGGACTCTCCTAATCTGTTTCCATTTTCATCTGTCACAGGGATACCGTACTTCAACTCCCTGGGAAAGGCACAAATAAACAAGTCGTGTAGAGGACAAAAAAAAACATAAAAATATTGTTACAATACCTGAGTGATCATCACAGAACTCACCTTTGTCTCATGAAAGGGATGTTGATACAGTTAGCAGCAGCTACAGCAGCAAAGGGGACAAACCGGCTGACGATTGGGGGGAGGCGCTGGAGAGAGTGTGATTTGGAGGAAAAAAATTATCAGTGCAAAAGGCATCTCATATGGATTATTTTTCATAAATCAGTGTTTCTATTTATTTATATTAAAACAGATGTTACCGAGGCCAGAGACTTGAGCCCCAGAGCGGTGACCACAGCTCCTGTCGTTGCACTGACATAGGCTGCACCCAGCTGACTGTGACAAAACAGATGTTCACAGGTCACCCTCTTCAGCCTTTACGATTCACTCATGTACAAAAGCTTCCACACAATAAGAAGTTGACAAACTGACGCTAATGAGAAGCCATCAAGTACATGAAGTTACACATTTTACATATGTCTACTTCATGCTATGTATAAATGCATAATGTAACAGATAAATAAGTAGCTGCTCTGCTTACTCAACAACATGCTCACTGGATGATGAATTAGTTGGCATTTGCAGGTGCTGAAACAAAGCTTCTCGTCCTTTGTGACTACATGCATGTGCAATATCTGAACAAACCATTCTGTGCCACAATGACACTGTATGCAAACACCTTTTGACTCTATATGAACCATGACTATTAACCCACTGCCCTGTTCACACTTGGTATTAACATGCATCTGTGGTGATCCCATCACAAGCTGATGGCATTTAACAGCCCTGTCCACACTTTGTATTTAATGCATCTTCAGTGACATCTCACTCCTTGCCTCTAACCGCCTAAAACAAAACATTTTCAGCAGGTCAAGTGGATTCAGAACACGCTGCCCAAGACTAAGAACCTGGTTCTGGTTTGTAATGCTTCTCTTCTTCTGCAACATTAACTCTTACGTAAAACCTACGTAGTTTGACACATGTCAGTCGTTGCAGACACTTGTTTTTAAGTTTAATGATGCGTTTGGTTGAAAAGTCACTTTTTCCTAATTTGATCTAATATGCGTGAGTGTTAACATTGACATGATCAGTAAACTAAATACAGCAAAATACCTGATTCTCACTGAAAAATGTAAAATACAGAGGATAATATCATAAGTGATAAATAATTTGAGAAATACAGAAAAAAATCTAATTTAGATGTAGTGTCAAAAATATCTGTGTGCTTGAGAATTAATTAAGACACTGTTAATCCACAAAGACTCAGTATACCTTCTATGGCAATTCCCAAATGACTTTTTTCCCCCTCTTTATTTAACCTTTCTCAAGTGATTTATTGTAGTACTATTCTCTGCATTTTGCTTTTTTCCCCCAGTGAAAATCCGGTATTTTCCCATATTTAATTTGATGATCATATAAATGTTCATAAATGCTCAGATAAATTGAGGGTTATAATATCAGAAACAAATGAGGGAAAATGGACTTTTTCAGGAAATATACCATTAACTGAACAAAAACCAAGCATCTCCATCCACTGTCATTTCTCAAACTACAAGGCTTTTATGAGTGAATGACTGTTGTATAAGATGCTGGTGTTTCCATTTTCAATACGGAGCCTCTGAACATCCAACAAATGGGTCATGTCTGATGACCATGAAAAAATAAGTAACTTTATTTTACACCAATTATTCACATGTATTAACAATGTATTAAACAATTTAGATCAGTAGATGATTTTGTTTCATGGTGGATGTGTATGGGTTTAAGGTCTGAGTGATTCTATTTCAGCCAGTCTTGGGTCCATTCTCACGTGGCATTAGAACTGTCCACTTATCAGATGAGATACGTCACATGTAACATGGGTGTGAACAGGGCCTACATCGGCGTAAGTGTGTGATGACATGGGGTTGAACATGCTTAACAGTGGACCATAATACCGCTGTGAGGGAAGGGGGGAGGACAGCAGCTCCCATAGCCTCCTTACAGACACTAGTTTAGGGGGAGGACAGGAATGATCTAGAGTGGAAGTGAAGTGAGTCCTCCCTACTTCACGGTCATGGGGGCGTCTCCGCTGCGGTTGGTGTAGTTGACGACTGCGTTGAAGGACTGGTTAACCCACTGCCAGAACACGACGGCTGGAGTAGTCCTGTAACAAAGACAACGACAGGCTGTTTGAGGAAGTGGAATTCACACAGAATTTACAGTGTTCCTAACAATGCTGTGTGAAGCATAAGCTGCTGACACGTGAAACAATCATGACAGAGCACAACATACAGTATCAATAATACCACACCATATTAGCACTGTCAGGTTATATGTACTTATTTTATGGCTATTGAATTTATTTTTATTTATTCATGTTATCTCTATAAGTATGGACATTTCATTTTCATCGGCACTTTTTTGTTTAATTTGTGACATTTGAAATGCTCTGTATTACAGGGTCTCTGCACATTTCTGACAAGCAGATATAATACTTTTTAAGACCATTTTAAGACCTCTGAGTATAAAATGTAAGACCACTACCCCAGAACAAATACTTACAGTAAAAAAAATAAATAGATTCAAACATGATGACGAAGTTGCCTTCATTGATGGTAGACAGAGGTTCGTGTTTGATAAATGGAGCCAGACCAAATCATGCTAGATATGACATCTTATCTTTCCCACATATAAAGGATTTGGCATACTCAGAATCAGGGACCATTGACTGGAAGACACACTGCCCCTTCCGGTGTGATTCCTGTGCTATTAGACACACAACTCTAAGATGGAGCCTCTGTCTAT
>JAPTYR010000008.1:29945868-29961356 GCA_029814505.1 Siphamia roseigaster | reverse complement strand
TTGTGTGAGGTACCCGGAACGCCCTCTAGCGTGTAGGTTAGCGATCGCAGCCAGATGATGACAATCAGGTTAAGTTCCCCCCATATTGGGATTTACACCTAAAATAACAGTTCTACAATTATTTTGTCACCATCTTTAGATTCATTAACCATGAAAATGTACCTCTAGCAAGTGGATTCATGTTGATATCATTATTAGTTCAGTAATTTGTCACTAAATTGTCTTTTTGGGTAATGACGGTTTTCTTCCAGATCATCAGCAAAATCGAATCATTTGTTCCTTTGACCATCCTCAACATTCCCTGAAAATTATTTTACAAACAATCAAGCAAAGACACAAATGCCAGCAAAAACATCATCTCCTTGTTGGAGGTAATAAGTCCTAACATTTTTCTGCAGTGTTTATATGCTGCCTCTTCAAAGCTTCAAAACTGACACTTTCCTGGTGTTTCCACATAAAGTACCAACCAAGGTGGAGGATCCAAACTAATGGGAACCAAAGATCAACTTAATGGGACTGGTGAAGGGGTGGTATTCATGTGTGGGAAAAAAATAAACGTTGTCCTCCAATACCCTATTATGCTGGGATTTTTGTAAACTGTGTAGTTTTCATATCTGTTTTTGGTTTTGAAAAATCCCTGTTGACAAAAAGTTAGTCCTGTGAAGATGGGCATGTCTACTCTGTGAAAGCACATGTCAGAATTTTCTCCTTTCATTGAAATATTGTAAACTTTTGAAAAATGTAACGTAAAGTTCTTTGCTTTCCATATTTTAGGTTTATGTGTATCCAACATGGTGGTGATATTTTGATACAACCTTTTCCAAAGTAGTAGGAAGTAATGGTTTATTAGTGGCATATCACGGTGACACGCTGCATGCAAAACCTTTACATCCCTGACGCTCTGCGTTTCGGGGCTATAATAAATCAGGAAATGCAAAAATATATATAGAAATAAATATATTTTAAAAAGCATGCATAATTTAATAAATAAATAAAAATATAGAAAAATGTATAAAACATTTGCATTTCATTATATCCCCAAATCGCGGAGCATTGGGGATGTAATTGTTTTGCATGCACCACCGCCACAACGTCCGCCGCGTAACGTATTTTGTGTTAACGTGATAACCTTTGAAAGGGTAGGTGGATTTGCCCGAAATCTGGTGTACTAATGCTCTAGGACAGGTACATGAACTGATTAGATTTTGGAGGCCAAGACTTTCAATATGGCCGAATTTTGGTTTGGCCCATAACTTTTGAACGGGTCGATAGATTGCCAACAAATTCGGTGTACTCATGCTCTAGGACAGGCACATGAACTCATATTTTGGAGGCCAACACTTTCAAGATGGCTGACTTTTTGTTTGGTCCATACCTTCTGAACGGTATGGGTCGTGTATATAAAGAACTGTTTTCTTTCAGGAAATAACGGAGAATGAATTATTTTATACAAGCTTTGTTCTTCTAATACAATTATATTATTGATGCTGGATCAAGTTTGGTTTGAAAAGTCTGGGGTAAAGAGAGTTAAATGTTGTGGGGTAAAGTTTTACAGTTGGACTTTTATTTGACCATAACTTCTGAATGGGTGGATGGAAGTGGTGGAGACTGGAAGCACCACGTTTCAGGGATATACATCTGGTAGTCAGAGGTGACTGCATAGTTGGCAAGTGATTTATTCATTTATTTCTGCATTTAATTTATAATTTAGTCATTTTTCATCCCTCATAAGTTTGCCCTTAATAATGATAAAAGTCAGTTCAGATTTTAAGCTTGTTTTCCAGACCCCTGTCTAAAGTTCGATCAGTATAAAACACAGTCAAAGTCAAAATATACTTTATTATCCCCAATGAGCAATTCCTTTTGGTCGCTTTTATTTAGCGAATAACAGCCTCTTATTATATAGACATGTGTCAATGAATCAATCACTGAGAGCTTCTAAACATCCAGAGAATTTATTCAATATAAAAACTGTTTGAAGTTTCATGACATTTAGAGACAAAACAACAAGCAGTAAGAGACAGAAAATATATACAGACCTCAGCCAATTCCAATCAGCTGAAATCAATCAATTAGCTTGGATAAATCAGTGTTCTATTGTTAAAAAGAATCTTAAAGTATGAGACCTGATTGCCAATAATCTGATTGTATCATTGATCCCTTCAAAATAAAACATTCACTTAAAGTAGTGAGAAATAAAGAGAAATTGGATCAGACAGAAATGCTTCAGTCTGTTTTTACAGTCAGATGACAATGAAAAACACACGATAGTATAGGGTTATGTAAAGGTGGTTATATACAAGTAGGATAGTGTTTTAACAGTCCTAAACATGTATTAAAACAGAACAGAGATGACGCTCTCATCTGTGTGAAAGACATAAAAATCAGACAATGTAGTGAAGATATGAAGTAGAGATAAGAGTAAATAAAGATGCTTCAATTCATATTTGTTAGACGAGATACAGGACGTATGAAATATAATAAAAATGATTTACCAACAGAGATGGGAGTGTAGTGAAGAGCGTTCACTCTGTTCTGTAGTGACAGATAAAAGCAGATAGGAGTGTGCGGTGGAGTGTCACTTGGCTCATTTCTTATAGAACTTCTTGTTCAGGAGGAAGATGAGCAGGTTGACATTGACTTTTGCTTTGTCGAACATCTTCATGACGGCCACACCCTCATACTGCAGCTGGAGCAGATCCTACAAACAGGTCAGAGGTCAACATCTGAATGTTTACTATGGCAACAACAATGAGACTTTAGGTACAAGGAACCAACAAACTACAACCACATGAAGGAAGATTCAACACTTGTCTTTAGTCATTATTTGTTTGGATACATTTTTGTCCTTGTTTGGCCTAATTTTACCTGATATTTAGCCTTGTGTTACCTAGTTCTTTTTTTTTTTTATACAGTATTTGATCTAGTTGAGTCCACTTCTTGATCTATTTTGTACCTGATATTTAAGCAGAAACTCTTCCATCTCGACCCCCAGGAATCGAGCTTTTACATTGAAGCTTCCTTTCTCTGGTCCAGGGACAATGTCGAACACCACGTTTTTAAATCTGGAATGGGGCAGAACAGAACAGATCAGTCTTTACAGATGTATATATGTTTATACTCTCACTGTGTATGTGTACCTATATGTGTGGAGTAAGTGTATATGTGCATGTTCTCACTGTGTACTGGGCAGGTCCTGGATCTCCAGCAGTACTCCCTTCTCCTGTAGCCGGGTGGCACTGTAGCTCACAGCTGCCTTCTTCTTGCCTTTGCTCTCAGTTGCCTTCTTATTGTTGGGTTTACTGGTAGTGAGGTTGTCCAGACAGGAAGTGATGTAATGTCTGTAGAAGTCGATCTGTTCGCTGTGGAAGCTGCTCTTCACTTGGAGGCTGTCGAGAGTCTGACGGAGCTTCACCAGCTCTGCTCCTCGCCGCTGACGGTGTAACCGCTGGTGACGGATGTCCTGAAGAGCACCAAGAACTGATCAGTAACGGTCAACATGAACTCATAGTAATATAATTTAATTACTCTATTTGATAAGTTTGTATGTCATAGATCAGAGGCATCAAACGTGAAACAAAGAAATTAAGAAAGGTGTCAAACTAACATGAGGAATAAATAATTTTCGTAATATGCCTGTTACTCAATGTTTTGTGCAATTATATATCCACTCATCTGAGGTAATTATTTCTGAGAGCATATTGGACCATTTGTGGCCCCTGAACTAAAATTTGACACACTGCCATAGATCGGCAGAGTGTGTTCATCATGTTTCTGTTTAGGCTGCTAATAGCCACGGTTTTCAGTTTTAAATAAAAGTGTCCCAACTGTCTCGGATTTGGATTCAATTTAGTTTAAGCAGTACAGTGGTCCAGGGGTAATTAGTCTCACTTAACAGTAAAAAAAAAAAAAAAAGACCAGGATTCAAACCTAGAGGTGAATGAATCTGCAGGACCTGGTGTCAGCCTTTTTATTCATATTCAGTCTCACCTTGGCGATCATCTGCAGGATCTGGTTTTCAGACTGAGGTGGTCTCAGGACTCCCATACCCTCCAGTCGGCGGAGACTCCTCACAATCTTCCTCTTCTTCTCCTCCAGCCTAAGGTTGCCGTCAGCGACCAGCGACTGGTTCCTCTTCAACTTCTCAGGAGTTCGAGCATCCTGTCGAGCACGGCGTTGCATCAGCCAATCATGACACGCCTCCTGTAGAGAGACATGTGAGGCCATCAGCTACTGTTCAATGTTTGTCTTCCATTCAGATACCAAGTGTTGTTTCACAGCACATTGTTCAAACTAAAAAGATAAACATACATCCTGAAAGTAAGTATTCAGTACAGTTCAGTCATCATCAACTTTATTCAACAGACTCAAGGTCCAAGGTTATAAAATTACCACACATACAATAACAAAACACCAAACAAGCAAACACATAAATACACATTAAAAAAAAAAGAGGATAAAAAGGCTAAAAGGCAAGGGGAACCCTTCTCATAAGAGGCATTCATACCAATAACTCCAGATTGGAGACTGGTACCTTAGTGTTTGGGTTCATATAAAAATCGTTTTGACCCAGACAAAACAACAGCGCACCTGGTCATGTGATGCAGATGCTCTCAGTATTTCTGTCAGTGAATCTCCTTGTTGAGTTCTGATGACGTCGATAATCAGCTGCTTTGTACTGAAAATAAAAACAACAGACCAGTGAAAAAGATGTTATCAAGCTCAGTTCACTGCAGGTGTACCTCAACAGTAGCATTGATATATATATATATATTAATAAATCAGTTGTAGTTACATATTGTTTAGGAATTTTTTCATATACGGTCATGTATTTCACAGCTGAAACAACTATAAGGCTTCAAAAGGCAGAAGATTATCATGTCAAGGATGTTATACTGATACTGGTCAGCGCTATTGCTCTCAAAAAAAAAAAAGTACAAAGATATGAAGCAGACGAGAACTCTAAGTAACAGACGGACTGGATCTGTTGGACTACCTGAGCAAGAGTCCTTTGGCATCTGGTTTGTCTTCAGAGTCATTGAAGATGTCAAACTTGTTAGTGAGAGTCAGAGAGACCTCCATCTTACTGATCTGAGCCAGGCCAGATTCAGGATCTGCAGACAAACTGTCCCCTAAAACAGAGAAAGACTGGACAATGAAGCAGGGCCCAAACAAGGACCACAAACACACACAAACCCAGGTAGACTATGCACAACAGTAATAGAGTTTCACAGAGTCCTGTGGAATACTTTGGAGTCAGAGATGGAAACACTGTTAAAGTCAGTTAAGAGTTTATTCAATGTTTAAAGAATATTTCAGTCATTCAAAGTCTTTTAGATTCGTACAGGGTATTCTAGAATCTTACAGACCATTAAAGTCAGTCCTACAGAGTCTTTCAGGCCCTTTAAGAGTCTTTTAGTCTTCCATTATCCCAAATAGTCCTAAAGAGTTCTCTACCTGAGGCAGGAGCTGTAGTTCCAATCAGCTCCTGCAGGGCTGGGACAGCACCCAGGTCTGTGAGTATGTTTCTGAGGGGGTCTGATGGATCAGGACACAAAACCTCTTGATGTTCCAACAACAGCTGTACAACATAAGAAAGAGTGAAAAAGATAGAATGCTTTCTCAGTGAATTTTAATCAAACAGCAAATTAACTAACTCATATTATTCTGATTCCATGAACAGAACTGGTGTGTGCCAGTTTGACAGCCAAACCTCTACCTCACACATCTAAAAGGTCTTGCTTTATTTTTAATTTCATACCATCACAAAAATCCCCCCAAAAAGCTGAAGACACAAGAAATAGTGCAGCCAGCTGAATTTATGAGCATTTCTATCTAAATCTAATATCTGGTGTTTGTAGATATGGTATGCTATGTGTTCATTCACCTGGTGAGTGTTGATCAGCTCGCTCACAGAAATGTAGACCACAGGTCTGTTGACAATCAGCAGCTCTGAATATTCATCTATACAGAATCTGTCTTCAGGCTCAGGGACATCACACACCACCAACAGGAACTTCCTGTCAGGTGAACCAACATCACATGACCACCATGAGCTCAAAATCATGAAGAGTGTCAATGTGACAATTAGATAATATTGGTTCAGGGAATCATCTGAGTAGAATACACCAAAGTCTTGATCCTCCTGTAAAACTTCAATAATTCTGTGCATGATGCAATATAAGTATTAGAATGTGACAGAGGCTACAAATTTGTAGTCTGGGACCACCCATACTGTGTCGTTTAGGCCACGCCCACGGCCCCGCCACAGTATGGCCTTGCATAAGCTCACAGCTCTTCTCCCCAAAAGTTGGGGATTGTCAACGGCTGTTCTTTTTTTTTTTTTTCAAGTGAGTGACGGTCCTCCCTTCTCCCCCTCGTCGCCAAAGAAATGACGACAGCGGAAAGCCATGTGTGTGATTGGTTTAAGCTGGTGGGGGGCGGGCGCTTCAAATTTGAATCATGCACTTTTTTTTTTTTTTTGAGAACCAGGTTTTGTACTACGCGAGGCCAGACCCAAATCTTTGGGTCGGTGAAAACCAGACAACCTCTGACCACCACCAAATATTCAAACACCAGTGTGGCACTGGAGGCAACGAGGGTTGTGTTTTGCCAACCAACTGAGCCATGGCCGCCCAGTAAACCAAGACAGTTGTTGGTTTAGGACTGGAGTTAGCTAACGTCAACAAACATCCAACTCCCATCACAAACCAGACTCCGAAAATAAACCTCACAAAACCAAACCAGCATATGAGCGAATCTTACATATAGAACAATTACGCAAAAAGGAAGCACTGACCGATACAAATGGGATGTGTTATGAATGCCACCTGAGGCACGTGTGACACGCATTTACCTCATTTGTTATTTTTAGCACAGATGAGGTAACACATCTCCTCGGTTTGTGTCTACCTCACCCTCTGACTTGCCATCACCCCTCCACACTTCTTGAGTGAAGCTTTATGTCAACATTTATAACACCTGTCTGTTACAGCTGCTGTGTTTATGGAGTAAGACGTCAGTCCTGCCAAAATCCAGTCTAGATAATTACAGTCTTCTTCCTTTTACGGGCGCTCGAACAAAACCTCGACATAGTACGGTCTGACCAACAGCTACTACACAAACTTAGGCTTAAAGTGGATGAACAGCCTCGAACTGCTCTGACTATAAACATATCTGCTGACACATCACTCCAGGGCCATAACAAACTTGATGAGAAACTACAATATGTGGCCCAAGGCACACAAAAGGAGTCATGTAATTATAAGTGTGAGGAAGACAAAAGAGAAACAACAGCGGCCTGTGCTCCCACAATGCTTTGTCATCAAAAGAAAAAACAAAGATTCCCTTTGAGTTTCAACTTCTCTGGATAAAAACAAGTTGTGGTGGGTCACACTTTTCTGTCTGCTCTGGTAGAAATATATATGCTGCCTCATGCTCTTTCTTATCTTCAATAAGTGTGTGTGTGCAGACATTAGACAGATTGAATAACACACTCCTCCTCCTCCACCTCCTCCTCCTCCTCCTATAGGCCAACTGTCCACAGGGTGAAACAGCTTTTCTGAGGCAGAAATTTCAGATCAATAGTCTACAATCTGCAAAGAACAGATTACCTAGGGTCAAGATTAGAAAACCTGGTTTCACACCATGAAAACCTCATCACTGCTCCATGACAAATCCCAGCTTCAGGCGTTCGTTCCCTCCTCGTTACTGACCATGGTCTGCACTTTGGCCTAAATCGTTGACTGTAGGGTCTTTTACAGCGGCAGCAACAACAGTAACAACATAACACAATTACAGTCAGTCTCTGAAGAATCCTGGCATCTAGTGACTGATCAGAAGGAGGAGTTTGTGTTTACTTTTATCTTTCATTGGATACTTACAGAATTTCAGTTCTGGACAAAATTTTAAGATCGACACTGGAAAACTGATCAAAATAAGATTAAAACATGCAGATATTTAGGATTATTTGATATCAGTGGTTGTGACAGTTCAATTCAATACAAGATTATGTCCATGTTTTGTTCTAGTAAAGAAACTGTCCCCCATATATAGTTTTTGGACAATAATGGAGATCTACTGCAGGAAAATAAATCACTACATATCACTTTAACTAATGGGTTGAAAGTCATTTAAAACAGTATTCATAATATTTCCTTAGTATGTAATTGCACAAAATCACAACTGCAGTATCTTCATTAACTTAGAATGAGAATGAGCACCAACATTTTTCTCCATAAGCTCATAACAGACTTTTTTATTATCCTTTTTTTCTGTTATATCTGGTGGCATCCAGTGTTAAAATACACTAGTGTACTATGTGTGTAAACCACAGTGAGTGTCCTCTTCATTACCCTAGAATGGATGAAGTAAAGACCCCAACAAGGGCCTCTCAAGTTTTTCGTGGCCACCATAGGGAGTGGGATGGCGGTACTCGGTTGGCGAATATCTACAAAACAATGTCTAAATGTCATTAAATATCCCACATTGAACTTTCAAAGGGGGTTTTGTAGAAAAAAGTAGGTTTGTTTGGAATAAAAATGAGTAATGGAATATTCATATCCCCTGCCCTTTCAAACAGCTGACTCTGAATCATCCAGATGCCTTCAATCTTTGGACAAATGACAAGAAATCTAGTTGTCATCTGTGCGTTGGCATTTAATTTACTAATATATGGAAGTTTTGGGTGTCATCTTCATCACCAATCCTAAACTAATGTCCAGGCTTCTGTCAAAGTGTGTTTGTCAAGCAGATTTTGTCTTAAAACTCTTGGCACACCTTTGATTTAAGACATTTCCCCAGTTGACACCTTCTCAGAGGCTGAATACAAAGTTCCCTCCAACAACTTTCAGTTAAACAAAAGCCACATGAGGAAGCACAGCGCAGTAAAAAGAGCAGGACATTGGAGAATCTGAGGCAAACATATGCAATCATATTTAACACACGTTCTTTCACACTCACCCCAGTGAGCTCCCTGCATCGCTGCCTCCACTTGTCTCTCTTGGAAAAAAAAAAAAAAAATCCTCAGTCTGTGTCCGTCAGCTCAGATTTTCCCTGATTCTCCCTCTTTCCCGTCGTCTGTCTCTTCTCTAAAACACTCCAGCTTCCTGCCTTTGCAGGACTTCATATCCCGACATGAGGGCGTTTTGGATAGCAGCCCCCTTTTTTTCCTGTCCCGTCCTCCACCTCCTCCTCCTCCTCCTCGCTCTTCTCACTTCTCTCCACTGTTCCTCCTCTCAGCTTGCCTTCTCTGCTGTCTGCCTAAGCACCGCCTCCCCCTTCTCCTCCTCCCTTCTCTCACTTTTGTCTGCCAGCCCCCCCACCTCTGGTTTCCCTCTTTTAACACACTGTGCTCCTCTGCCTCTCCTCCCCCTCCTCTCTTGTTTTAGGATTCATCCATCCCCCTTTTCCTATCCACTCTCATGCCCTGCATCCACTCAATCCTGCATTGGATTGGAGGATTTTGGATGTTTAACCTCTGCTGTCTGTGTCTGGTATGGAAGTCAAAGGGAAATCTCTCCATTCCACAGTTATTAACATAATGTCTTGGAGCTAAATACCAGTGTTGTTACTTTAGATTGTGTGATGATCAAACAAGATCAACTACATCAAGAGCTGCGAGGGAGGGAGAGATGAGAGAGAGGGGGGTTGGGTCAATTAACCCAGATGGGGTTTTATTACATAACAGGTTTGTACTCATCTTTGTGCTTGTATACTCATGTGGTTATGCACAGTCAGTGAGTGAATGAATAAAAAGTCAAAAGAAAATTGAATAAGTAATAGGGCTGGAACAGTGCATCAGTGTAATCTCTGGTACCTGTGTGTTACACAGATGTCCAGTTGTTTAGAACATATCAGTACATCCCACCACTTGTTCCCAAACAGGGACACCACTCCTTCTTATTGTGGTTAAAATTAAACTCAATCCCAAAAGAAACCCAATCATCAAAAGTGTGGGAACTCTTTTTGTAACGCTTTGTTAAACTTACATGTTCAACAACAACTCAACAAAGAAAACTCCCTAGAATAGATGATAACGGACAAAGCACAGATGACAAGCAAAATAATTCATACACAACATTATCATAGTAATTATCATAAAGTAGCTAAAAATACCTTTTTAAATTTGGCCTGGTTGATGATGGACAGATTTTAATTTGACATTTTATTTTTTAATATAAAGAATTAATTGATTTAACAAAACAAATAATCATTAGATAAATTACTTAAAAAAAAAAAAAAAACATTAGTTGCAATCTCAGAAATATTCTGAACATCATTCCTTTATTCATTCATTGGATTTATGATTTAGTTTTCAGACTGCTGCTCAGACCAGATTACCGGTCACCATAGATAACCAGCAGATGAACCCTGTCTTATATAAACTGAAGTTTTGAAGCTTAAAGGGTGGAGTTGGAGAAAAGTGAGGGATGAAACTGGAATACACTAAACACATTGACTATTGGTGTAATAATAAAGGCCTTGGACTAATTTCAACTACTTAAAATTTAATTATACTAAATAGTTGAGTAAATGTCAATACAACACTAGTTACATAGGTTATAACACAGTTATAATTGTGTAGGTTGGTTGTTAGGTTTTTTGTTTTTCTTTCCTTTTGTCTTGTTTTTAACTGAAATAAAAAAAATTATTTAAAAAAAAATTATAAATAATTACCAGTAAACAGAATCCTCTGATGGTCTTTTTAGTGTGAATTTTTAAACACCCCCTAGTGGTCATTCAAGTTACTGCACATTTTGACACTTCCTGTGTTGGGTTCACTTTTCGGCCCCAGATGTTGCTGCTTGCTTGGCAGCGAATGTTATCTTAGTATCATTGCATTAGCCACAGACAGCAGAAGAGTTAAGTAAAGTATTTATCAGAAAATGGAGAGAAGATCAAAATACATTTTTTAAACTACAGTATAAATACAATAAATTGTAGTACATTGAGTGGAAAAATATTGAACAGTTTTCCAGATATGAACTACAAAAGAACAATAGAAAAATATCCTGATCATTGACGTACTTTTTTCTTCTATATTTCTTCATTATTTGGTGAGATAAGGACATCATTTAACTGTTACACTATTGTGACCATGGACAATAGAAGCACAGAGTCGAGGTACACAAGTCCACAAGGTCTACTTTTGTTGTCTGCTGCCATGGAAAAGAAACAAGCAGACTAAGTAATGCTGCAGGAGGAAGGGTGTGTGTGTTAGCATGTGTGTGTGCATGCGTGTGTGTGCATGCGTGTGTCTACTCTTGGGTCACAAGTGAGAAGTTCAATCTCTGACTTGGCACTTTACTGCCATTAACAAGGTCCACATCTCCAAACTGAACACCAGAAAGCTTTTGAGTCATCCGTGTGTGTGTGCGTGTGTGTGTGTGTGTGTGTGTGTGTGTGTGTGTTTGTGTGTGCGTGTGACTGTCACTGGTTCTTATCAGGACAAAGCACAACCAGCAGCAGAGGGCTGCAGGGGGCATATGGGTGAGGGGGAGGCTGGAGTGGGTGGGCAGTTGAATATTATCCACATTCCCCTTTTTTCTCTCCTCTCTCCTTTGCTGCTTTTTTTTTTTAATCTAGCAATATCTGTATTCACTCCTCTTCATATCTTATTATTCCTGCCCTCTCTTCCCACACTGTACCTTTTCTCAAATCATGTTCTGTCAGTGGTGTCCCTTGCCTTTTCCTGACCGCTGTCACTATCACTATCTACTGATGTACTTTACTTTATATCCAGACTCCAATCCTGATATTTCTTCCAAATTCCTCCCTTTTCTTCATCTATCACCAATAATATTTTCTATTTTTAATCAGTTTTTTTAATTAATATATTCTGGATAATTTATTCCATCTCCTCACCTAAGCATACTGTGTAGTTCGACACATTAATGCATGTGTTTTTACCTAATATTGAGAAGACATGAGACGTACTTAAGCTGCATTTAATAAAAATTGATGACAAGCGGGAACAGATAAATCATGACAAAAACTGGATGGGAATTTGATGTAATATCCCTCTTGCACTCTTCCAAAACAATGTTGTTCTTCCAGAGATTCATGTATTTCACAAGCCAAAGATGGACAAAGTAGAGGTACTGTAATTGAGACCAGATGTAAACAAAGTGAAGAGTTGGGGCGGGGGTAAAGAAAGAGACAAACACAAGGAAGGAAATTCTGGCAGCAAAATGCAGCAGATTACATTCAGATTGACGCAATTTATTTTCCAAATGCTGTTCATGGTTGGAAGGAAGGAGAAAGAGAAAGACACAGGGTGGGGGGAATATGGGGAACAGCAAGAGGAAGTAGAGGCGACAGGGTGAAGTAACCACATGCATTCTCTGCCAGATGGATCCTAGTCGGACCGTGACGGTCCAGCATTTAACCCTTGGTTTGGTTTGGTAGCGGTAGACCTCCTTTCACTGTACAAACCACTCCTGACAAACCTCCAGCTCTCTCTCTTTAGTGAACTTTCTCAGGAAACTTATTAAACATTTGTGCAAGACTGAATAATCACATTTCCACCTCAGGGAAATCATTGTGGGATTGTATCAGGTGTTTTGGCAGACTCTCTCATACATCCTTCTAATTTGTTAATAGAGAACAATGTTGTGGATAGAGGAAAAGTAAGTGTTTTTTTTTCTTTTTTGTAGAACTGGTAATGTAATTTAGTCCTTCAGTCAGTCTGTGTGTGTGTTTCCACATATGTACTGTCTGTATCCTGGTAATAAAAACTTGCAGATTTGGATCACACATGCACATCTGACACAGGCATGCAGATGTTTCATCTCTCTTTTTCTCCATAGCTATTTTTAGCCTCACAGCTTATCTCCCCCTATTCCTCCTCTTAACCGTTTCTTACGTTTTTACAGCAAGTCTCCCAAAAATTCCCATTTTTAATTTTTTTGGGGGAAAAACCGCAGAACTTGACATCATGTATCAATCCCTCTCTAACAGAAGGCAGCGAGGGTGGGTCGTCTTGGCTAGAAGACACTGTGGAGAGACCAGCCTGTCATACCCTACTAAGTATGCTTAGTAGACAACTACACAAGGACAGGGGAGGGGATATTTATGGAAGAGAGTGGAGTTCATCAAGTTCAGGTTGCATTAAGTGTTGCATATATGCAAATTTTGAAGGACTTTTGGGCACTTTCTTGGGCTAATTAGTTGAAAAGTGTTAATCCAGATCTGACATTGAGAAAAGCTGATGCATTTGCAGGCAGTTATTTGAGCTTAACTCTAGCAGAAGCAAGTATTTGGTGTAGCTGCTAGGTTGTTCTCTCCTTGATGTAATCCTCTGCCACCCAGCAAGGCCTACTGATGCAGCGCGTATCACTCCAGCTATGCCAACATGCTGGCTGCAGCAGTGAATACAAAATAAGTGAAGGCTTAATGAAGAGCTAATGTGAAGTAAGATACACACAAACAGGCACACGGAGAGGAATGTGATTATATGATAGATGCACGGGGGCTTTCAAGCCACGAACGAGTGTTTTCTAATGTTTCTGTGCATGTGTGTGTATGTCAGTCAGGTCCCCATGGTTTAATTATTCAGGCTGTATTAAATCTTCATTTCTGCAGTCCTCACAGTGAGTCTGCTTCCTGGTGAACTCAGATGAATATTGCATTTTCACCATCAAGTCTCTTGTGTGTCAGAGGGGGAAAGAGATAAATGCGAAGTCACCGAGAGAAGGTAGTTGGAAACAGATGAATAACGCTGGAAAGTGAGCTTAAGGAAAAACAAACTCTAAAATGCACACAGAGCAGCAGAGAGGAGTGATAGAGAAACAGCGACCACCTGCTAGGACGGAGAGGCATTGAGAAGGAGAGAGGGAGGGGGATCCTCCGGCGTGCTGTGCTGTCCAATCTCACAAGTCAGCTAAGTGTCTTTGTCATGTTGGGCTTTTCACCATGCTGTTTTAGCAAAGTGGCCTGCACTGATTTTTTACTCCTGCCTCCATTTAACTGACACAATAATACTCACAATAATGGAAACACAACTTGACCAGTGGTCAACTGGGATTCTGTACAACATCCACATTTCTGCACGCATAAACAGATTTCCCCTTCTTTTTTTCCTCAATTTAAGGTTTTTTTTTTGCTTGTTTTTATTTTTTATGGTGTGCTTTCTCACTCAAAACAAGGGTCAAAGAATAGAAGGTGTGTATTTTATGGATTATAAAGCTTACTGGAGGTGAATTTGTGGTTTGTGGTATTTGGTTTTCTAAATATAAACAGACTTGGCTTTGACTTCAGTTAAGAAGATGGGTTCTGGTGCCAACAGGCTGAGCATCTGTAATCATCTGTCTGCCTTAAACAATTTAATTATCTATGTTGGTACTGCTTTAATATTATTTAAAAATGCAGAGCCTCCGATGGAGCCAAAACAAATATATTAATCACAGTTGTATTTCAATTACATTTAGTCTATTTGCCTCCTCGGGGCTGTTGGAAGGCTGTTGTCGATTGTAACTTTTATTTTTATTTGTATGATTAAGCAGTGGCTGTTTTGGTTTCTTAGTTTTGTTTTTTTGGTTGCAGCTTTAAGAAAAGAAATAATGAATTAAGCAATAAGCACAACTCCATGCTAATGGTGGCAAATGTACAAATGTGAAGTTTACATCCTAGTGCAGAAATATGGATGAAATACGGTGGTATCTGCAGAGAAGAGTCATAAGCAGCAGACTGCAGAGCGTATCTACTTCTGAAATCAAGTCTTTGAAAAGCTGAAAAGCACAAGGTTTGATCATAGCTGACATATCTGGGTTAGGAAGATAACGGGGTGCAAGGTGTGTACAACCCCCCCCCCCCCCCCTCTGCCTTACCCTATGAAAATCCATAAGGAAACAAAAAGAAGCCTTGCTGAAAAAATATTCACATATTCAGTTTCTTCTTATTGTTTTAGAGCATACTGTGCCGTCGACGTCGAGGGGATAAACTGTGTAGGTTTGGCAGCTTCCTTGTAAGTCAAGGATAAGGGATTAGAAGATGGAATCAACATGTATGTGTGCCTGGGTGGTACATCAAAGCATAGACAGCGAGTGTGTATGTGTTCATGTATAAGAGGAGAATGTACTATACAATACGTAGGTAGATTCAGTCAAGCCTCTGCTCTGTGACACTTTGATAATCCAGTCTGAATAACATTCATGTCACATGTTCCCTGCATCTCTCTTTAATTCCAACTCTACTTCGCTGCTCCCTCATTCCTCTGCACTCACCCACTTTTTCCCATTTATTTCTAATGTCTCTCTCTCTCTCTCTCTCACACTCCCTCCATCTCTTGCTCCCTGCATCACTCTTCTGCTAGGGAATCGTAGGGCGTGGGCGGACAATCTCACAGTCCCTTTCAAGGTTCAAAGTCCCTTTTCTTCTTCTGCTTCCCTCTCTCTTGCACTGTTCTACATGTTGCTGCCTTATTAAGTTGTTCCTCTCTCTCTCTCTCTCTCTCTCTCTTCCTCACCCTCCCCCACAGTAAGTGTCTT
>JAPTYR010000008.1:29876586-29887561 GCA_029814505.1 Siphamia roseigaster | reverse complement strand
AACAATTTTCGCGAATTGTGGACTAGCGGACGGATGTACGGCCGATGGACACCGCGCTATGACAATAGCTTATCGGCGCATTGGGCGGATGAGCTAAAAATGGAACAATTTTTTCTTTTACCATGTTTGTGTACATGGAACTGATGTATGGAGGTAAAAGTGTCAAAAAACAACTGCTTTAGTAAAAGCCAAAACTAAAACTACTGGAATTACAGGACTCGTTATCACTTTCTTTCTTTTTAATTTTTTAAACATCATTTTAGTTCATTCTTTTGCAAATGTTTTCACGTTATTTCTTATTTTCTAAATGTTTATTAGTTTTTGTTCATTTTGTTTATTTTTCTACATTTTTAAAAATGTTATTATTATTATTCAATTTTGTTCCATTTGTGTCTTACTTTGTTCATGTCACTTTTTACTTTGTTGGTTTATTATTCATTTTTGTTCATTTTTATTAATCACTTTGGCTGTTTTTGTTCATATTGTTGCTGATTTTATTTTATTTTTTACTGTAAAACTGCTGAAGTCTCAGGAGTTAAAGGTTGTTTGTCTTGTGTTTCAGACTTGGTGACAAATCTGATCATCAGGGTGGTGGTCCTCGTCCTGGCTCTGCTCATATTTGATCTTTCCCTCTTCTACTTCTATAAGGTACGTTCACATCTTTACTCTGTGGATTCAGTCGACTTTAGACCGAGTCACAGGAGTCTGAACTGGACATGTTTGTTCCAGGTCTCCATGAGGCGGATCCAAATGAAGGTGGACACACGCACTATGAGAGTTCAGGAAAAAATATCCCATAATAGTCCGCGGTATGTAGTGTGAGTCCAGCTGATATTTGGACATGATCAATAGTTTGACAGCTGAACCAATAAACACCTTCATTCTGTTCTGATGCTTCATGATCCATCAACGTCTGAGCTTCTATTCACAGATTGGACACATGTAAATGCCATTTTATTCTTTATTCTTCTATGTTGGTACTTATTTTTGAAAATACTTTTTTCTCACAATAGTCCAGAGTTCTTCACTCTATATACGATGCTTTTATTAAAACAGTAGCACATCATTTCTACTGAAACATGACTTTTTCTGTGTAAAAATGAACCTTTCATTCCCTGGGCCTGATCCTAAACCTCCAACTGTGGTTCACTGGACAGTTGCATTGTGGGTAAACCTGGAAGATTTCCAAAGCCACATCCAGATGAGTTTCCATCTCATCACGTCCAACATGAACCAGAGTTTTTTGTGTTTTGATTGGACCACAGTTTACTGTGTTTGCTTTGTGCGCTACATATGAACTCTGCCGTCTTTGAAGAAACTCCTCAGTTTTACCGTAGACTGATGCTTCCTGTGTAAATTCCACCATTTGACCAATTGTGGACTGAATGGAAATGCCAGCATTTGTCCAACGATGGACAGACAGATGGACCTGCTGATATTAGATCAGATCAATCTATCAGTACTTGGAAATGGAAACGGAGAAAAGCTTCTTTGCTTTTATTGGAGTGTGATTTGATATGTGAGTCAATAAAAATCTGTGAGAATTTCAATAAAAACAGGATTTGACTGGATGTTTGTTGCTTGATTGATACAGTTTTGACCTTGGTTTGATTAATGTTGGTTGGTGATAACAGACATCTGAGTCTGAACAATACAGAGACTGAAAGGGTCAAAGAGTAACTATACACAAGAAATGAAGATGGAAGGAACAAAGAAACTACATTAAAAACCAAGTATTCAAGTCAATACGAAGGGTTTAGAAAGTCAGAGAATTCTGGAACACATGTCCCTTCTATCTACTGTATTTCTATTCTCTTGTTATGCTCTATCTGCTATATTTCTATCCTTTAGTTCTGTTCTATCTGCTATATTTCTATCCTTTAGTTCTGTTCCATCTGCTATATTTCTATCCTCTGTATAACTAGTTCTGTTCTATCTGCTATATTTCTATCTGTATAACTAGTTCTGTTCTATCTGCTATATTTCTATCTGTATAACTAGTTCTGTTCTATCTGGTATATTTCTATCCTCTGTGGCACGTAAGTGTGAGAAATCATCAGGTGTGTCGTGAAAAATTATTTAATTTCATCTTTTTGATAGAATAAAATAAGCAACAAAAGAAAAAAAAAGAAAAACAGCCAAAGTGATCACTAAAAATGAAAACAAAAAAAGAATAATCAAACAACAAAATACTAAGTAACATGGACAAAATACGACACAAACGCAATGAAAGTGAAGAAAATAATAAAATAAACAAAGTAAATGTAGAAAAAAAACACAATAAGCAACAAAATGCACAAAAACTAAAGAATATTTACAAAATAACTAGAAAAAAATTGCCACAAAAAACCCCAAATAAAATGGAGTAAAAAGTACTACTACTACTACTAATAATAATAATAATAATAATAATAACAACAACTACAACAACAACAACAACAACAATAATATTAATAATAACAATAATAATTAATAAAAAAAAACAACTAGTATTGTAATTTGGTTCCTTTAGTTTTATTCTTTTCTAATTCCATTTCTTTTTGACACCTGTTTATCTCCATACATCAGTTCCATCAACAAAACACAGTAAAAACAAACAAAAAAAAACCAGTAGATTTTTTTTCCTGAATATTTAAAGTAAATCCATTCAGAACATGTCAGCACTGACGTATCTGGGGTTAAAGGGTTAACTGAACAGGCTCAGGTTTTATAATGAATAAGTAAATAAGTAAATAAGATTTGCATTATATTTCAATAAATATACATTTTTGTTTGGTGGTGTCTCTTGTGATGTTTCTAATGTCAAATATGGGCCGTGGCTCAAAAAAGGTTGGGAAACACTGGTTTAGAAAATAAAACAAAAATGTTCATTTTACCCCAATGCATACCTATAAGTGGTAAATTTAGTTGTTGTCTGTTAAATGCACCAGTGACGCTGCATGAAGGTATATTTTATGATGTTTAACAAGCTGTTTACTCTATTTTATACATATACAACACAAATCACAGATGTATGAAACAGTATTTTTAATGTGGGGCATCTAATGACTAATGAGTTCTAAAAACACACCACTAGTCCTCAACATTACACACCAATAATACATAACATTTTCCTTCATATTATTCTCCATCACACGTCATCACACTCCATTTTGTGCACCTTCTTTTAATAACACTGCTGGTTCTGATCTGCTTTTCTAGGCTGCCAGATTAAACCTAACTACTCTGAGAGGCTAACACCGCTCTGCTTCAACCTCTACATTCAAGATTCATCCTTTCTTTCTTCTTTTTTTTTTTTTTTCGTATAGCAGCTCGTTTTTATGGCTGAGCTGAAAATGTGATGCCAAAAGCAATCCTCCCTGGATTATTTAACCAGCCACTTCAAAGGAGAGCAATTATAATCCTACATTATTGATATGGGAAAAATCAGTGAGTAAATGTCATAGTAACTGGGAAGGAGCTGCCACAGACGCTTCTGAACATGAGGAATGTGAGCATGGGATACAAGCTTTTAGGATGGAGCTTGAATTTCTTTAGTAGGTTGAGGAGTAAATCTAGCATTTGTTCACGTACACACATATGGGTGCGATCACATTAAACCCGTGCTTCATCCACACACATTTATACTCAACTATATTATTCTAGAATAGCTGACAAAAACAGATCTGTCATAGGTCTTAATACTGGGTCAAGGTCTGATATCTGAGAACCAGTTTAGGAAGGAATGAGGTTCTTCTGATGATGATGATGATAATAATAATAATAATAATAATAATAATAATAATAATAATAATAACAATAATGATGATGATGATAATAATAATAATAATAATAATAATAATACATTTTAAGTGTTAAGCACTTTTTAAGGTACTTACACTTTTTAATGTACTTAACCCAGAGGTACTTTTGTGTCAGTTCCCATATAAATTTTTTCTCTATATTGAACTTTTCTGATGTGATTTATCACCATTTATTATAATATTGTCCTCTGTATTTTGAGGAGGGGTTTTCTCTATAAATCAGGTGTTTTCCTATATTTAATTTACTGATCATGTAGGTCTTCATAAAAAGCTCAGATTATAGTTGCAGGTTAATATATCAGAAACAGAGAAAACTCGAGAAAAAGTGACTTTCAGTTTTTTTTCAATCTATCAATAACTGGATATAAAATATGTGTCCATCTACTGTCATTGATCCAACTGCATGGGTTTTACTGGTAAATCAATGTTGTAGAAGATGATGGTGTTTCCATGGTAACTACAGAGCCTCTGAATGTCCAAATGGGTCATATTTGATGACCATGAAAAGATGACAAACTGTATTTTACACCAGTTATTTACATGGATTGATATGATTAGTGGATCAACAAGTATTAAACCCTTTACATCAGTAGATGGTTCTGGTTGACAGTGGATGTTTGGGTATTTATGGATTAAATACATTAAGTTAAAACAAGTGTCAGAAGTGTAAGATCACATAAATGTAACTCTGTGCTTATAGAAACAGATATTTCAGATATATTAAAGTTTTCATCTGCACAAACACATAAATATGTTGTAGAGCTCTATCAGTGGGTTAGGGTTAGGGTTAGGGTTAGCGTTAGGGTTAGGGTTAGGGTTAGGGTTGTATTTTTGTGACATATAATGTTGCATTTTTTTTTCCCCAGTAGCCAAAACAATCAAAAATAATCATTTTCAGTGACCTAAATTAGAGTTTTCATATGGATGAAAGTCAAAAACACATTAGAAAATATCAATTTTCTAGATGGCATAAATATCCATTTTCCACCAATATCCAAATATCCATTTTCCACATGTCATAAAACAGAGGATAGTAGACAGAGATAAAAACAGCATCATGAAATCATTTCACCAAAAGTACTTGAAAAACAAGGAACGAGGACCACGAAGCACCGCACATCATCAGGGCATGTTAAAATGCAATTCTAAAAAGATGAGTTTTGAGGAGCAACTGCAATAATAAAAATGATGTTCAGTCGTGGATGTGAACCCCTTTTTGCAGTAATTTGATCGTAGTTTGATGACATTGCTGTACATTTGCAACATTATTGCTCTTTTTGTAGATGTGAAATAATATAATAACATAACAATAATAATATAATGTCTGAATTGTGTATAATGATGCAAAATTAAGAAGCTTTGTGTCTGTTGTTATGAATAAGGTCAAAGCATTGATTGTACAGTAACTCACTTCCTGTTTCCCTGTCTTTCTGCTTTTGTTTGTGTTTTTAAAGGACAGTTAATAACAATAATAATATATTTTTAAAACATCCACAATGGACAAAACAGACATGAGCCCTAAAGACAATATTTGGAATGTGCTGTGACCAGAGTGGAATCTGTAATGTCACCACATGAGTATCTTAAAATATGACACAATGAACCTTTACCCTGGAACTCGTTCAAGTACCTGCAGAACATACATTAGTTTTCAATTCCTTCCCCAAACCCCATCTAAGTCTGCATCAGAACCCTGTTTTACTTTCTGTTCCCTTTCCCTAAATACACTAAAAATGTTCCGTCATGTGACCATGTGTTCTATGTCTCTACTGTATGATATCTGAGTATGTCTTATGTACATGCTTCCATTCTGTATTGGAATTTCTGAAATCTTGAGTGACAGACTGTATACCTGCAACTCTTCTGCTTTCATAACCAAAGAGTTTTCTGTCAATGATCAATAAAGTATCTATTCTATTCTATTCTATTCTATTCTATTCTATTCTATTTTATTCTATTTTATTCCATTCTATTCTATTTTATTCTATGCTTTAACCACTAATACTATTAACTGCTAATTTTGCGTCATAAAAATAGATTTTCTACTGACAGTGAAACTCCTTTCTCAGCATTTATTTGACTTTCATGTTGTGTATCTAGATTGATGTGTGTGTGTGTTTGTGTGTGTGTGTGTGTGTGTGCGTGTGCGTGTGTGCGTGCGTGCGTGTGTGCGTGTGTGTGTCATCCTGTGTTACATACGATATCGATCTGAAAGACTGGTTAAACAAAGGTAAGAACAGAAAAAAAAACAAAGTTTTTACATCAACTTTGATATTTTAGTGTAGGTTAAATACAGATTTATCCCTTTGCTCATGGTTTTCTGCATTGATGTAAACATTTTTCATGCCAGACAAAACAATTGGGTGAGAACTTTGAGAAGCTCGTCCTGCTGTAAGTAAAAAGACAGACCCTTTATTTTTGACCAGTGTTAAAACTGTCCCAGTAGGTGGTTCAGACTGTACGGGATAAATGGTACATACAGAAGATTCAAATTGAATATTGTACTCATACATAATAAATAATAAATAATTCTTGAATAATGAATGAATAATCGTTTTACAGCAGTTCAGTTTCTCAGTGTCAAATCATTCAGTGCTATTCATATGAGTCACATCATTTTCATCCTCAGAAGGGGCCATAGAAGAACCAGTATGTTTTTCCTTTCATTTGTCACCATTCTCTCTGTATATAAATATACAGTATAAGATCATTCTACCTACGGGTAATAATAAAGTCACCTTGAACCTTCTTCAGGATTATGTAGTGATTCATCCTCCTCAAAGTGTTTATTCACAAGTAACATAGATAGCCGACAAATAGAATTTAAATGCCTCGACCTTTCTTTATGAAGCATTCACAAATGTCACCAGTGTCACTATTACTCACGTTCTAGTGCACTGAAGCACACACAAACACACACATATATGTGTTTACAGATACACTGCCTCTAGCATCTGAGGTTGGCTCTGTAGTTAATATTTTTGTGTGTCATTTTCTGCCTTTTTCTATCTGACAGTAAGCTAACTGACCCAGATTAGAGCAGGGGTTTGTTTTTGCATGTGTGCCTACAGTATGTGTGTCCATGTGTGGCGTTAGTAGTAAGTGGTGCTGCATTATGTTGCACATGTCCCAGAGAAGTCCACGCAGATGCTTATTTTAGTCTGAAAAGGACTGCAGGCAGCGTGCTGTCATGTCGCTTAAATCATGCTGCAGGAAAAGGGCGAATCCCTGCGGGTTAATGATGAGATTACTGCACGTTTGAGAAACGATGAATGAAATGCACAAAGAGGAAAAGGAAAATGATGTAACATTAAACCAAACAGTTGTGATTTGACATCTGTGTGAAAGCTGGAGAGGTTTTTTTTTTTATTATTATTTTTTTTCTTTTTTATTTCTGTAGTTTTTTATGCAGATGTTTTCTCCTGTGTTTTGCTGCAGTTTTTCAAAGACATGATGTCAAATACAAACAAAGATGCCAGCTGTAGACTTTCCTTCATTCACTAGATATAACTAATAAACATTATATTTTATTTGTAAATTTGATGGAATAAATCATTCAGCTCTGTTAAACATGCAGTGGATGCTGCAAGTTTAATTTTCTTCTCTCCAAAAATAAATGATTGTGTACTTGTCACCTATTTGTTTGTTTTTTTTCTCCCATGATTGACTTCTGCTGTGTTTCTACCATATTACCGCTATTTTTTTTTTAAATGCAGGTACAGTAATACCTATGTCAACTGGAGGGAACAACTGAATGCAGGTGATATTCCAGCCACACAGATGTAAAGACAGACACTTTCCTGCACCAACCAAGCGCCGCTGTGGAAAGAAAATACCCCAGAAGGATTCACTAATTCTGACAGATGTACTGTGACTATTGATAATCCTCAGACTATGTCATTATGTGCAATGAGTTCTGTTTTTATGTCTGTGTTCAGCAGGAGCAGCTGCTGCCTCCACATGCATTAACTTATGGAAATTTATAATAATAATTTACAATATAATAAATTAATTAATAAAATTCATAATAATCTAGTTATTTTCAATTCACAGCTATCATAGTCAATAAAGGCTCATCTGTGTCTTTCATTGAAAATGACAGACCTGTATAAACAGGACACGCAAAAAAAGCAACTGATACTGGCCTTTTTGAATGTCCTCCAGTTTATCAGTGCTCAGTTGCATGGTCATGATTCCTAACAACAAACTCACTACACAGATGAAGTGTTGTGATTGGGTCAATCTTGAACTGGAGCATGCACAGGCTCTATAAAGCATATCTAGTCCAACTTTCCAGGCAAAAAATTTTGCCGCAAGATGTGGGCTAGAGTTCTAGGCTAGAAAAATGGGCAAAAGGATCCACTCACAGCATATTTTAGTATTGTTTTGTAGTCAAAATAAGAAAATATAGGGGGGAAAAAAACCCAGACAGACCACATTCGGCTTAGAGTTTAAAGGATTAATATCTGGACATGCTAAACCTTTATATGTAACTCACTGAAATACTCTGGAATTCAAAATTTCAACCTCATTATGTTATTGGACATTCACATCTACCTCCTCATCAGTTGGCATGACAACAGTTTCTCTCGTCTTGACATAAAACATCCAAGCAGCACTTGCGAAGAAGTAAACACACACAATAGAATAACTGTTTATAAGGTCATAAACTGATGAAACTCCCTCACATTTACTATTTAGTTTTTCAAAATCTCTATAAAATCTCTCTGAATCCCTGTGTAGTTACAAAAGCCAACATACTTCTTGACCTCACTAAGGCACGGGATTGGTCCCAAATGTAATGTTTGCAGAAATGACCAAAAATAAGGGTTAAAGGTTGGACAGAGACATGATGTCAGTATGTGATGTACAGGCTTTAGCCATCCAAAATCAGGCTACATGCAGTTTTTCATTTTAAAAGCAGTTTGAGCATGTGGCTTTAAGCTCTGTGCAGCTTTGAATGGAGCTGCAAACATGTATGTTCATCGGCACTGCACACAAAAGTACACAAATGTCATTATGTGCACTGTTACTTACAAATCTTTCTAAAATTGAGCTGAGTCTCAGACAGATGCACAGCTGTGCGGAAAACAGAATGAGGGGTCTTGGTTTAAAACAGCAGCTGTGGAAACGTTTGGGTTGGCTGAGGTGATGCAAACAGCGTGACTGTCTCTAGACACTCAGCAGATGTGCACAGAAACACACACACAGGCGTTCATCTACAGTGTCTGCAGAGTTAATACTATAGCGTGTCTGTGTCGGAGCCATAAATGCTGTCATCGCAGGGTCCTTGAACTCCAAGCAGCACAGGATGAGTCATACCTGGGTACTTTGTTTTGTCACAGTAAAAGGCTGCGTAGAGTGTGTCTTTATGTCTGTGAGTGTGTGATAATGGCAAAATGGGTTTACTGTCCTTCATATGAAGAAGTCATGCTGAAGTCTCTCTACTGCTTCAGTATCCAAGAGCAAAAATGTGATCAATACTCTCTACCTGACCTGGCATTTACGAAGTCATAAGGTTAAAAGGTTAAAAAAAGTTTTATTTGTCAGCCTTTGAAGTTTCCTGTTGTTATTTCAGATTCCGATTCAGAACACATAATTAATCCCAGAGGAAATTGTGTATTAAAGTTGCTCCACATATACACTATATTGCCAAACGTATTCACTCACCTGCTTTTAAATATAATTCAATGACATCTCATTCTTCATCCATAAGGTTTAATATGACTTTGCAATGTTCTGCAACTGTGTGTGTGCGTGCACATGCATGGGAACTTAATGTGACAGTGATGACGATCATTTTTTTCTATTAAATGAATGGTATGGCAGAAAGGATTTTGACGTAGCACAGTGCCACAGCTAAATCTTACCAGTTGAAAGGCTACATTGTCTAAAATCTTTTAAAATTTGGACAAAGAGACTTTCGATATTTCCATGCTCCCAACTTTGTGGGAACAGTTTGGGGATGGCCCCTTCTTGTTCCAACATGACTGTGGACCAATGCACAAAGGAGGGAACATAAAGACATGGATGAGAGAGTTTCATGTGAATTAACTTGTGGATAATATTGATGCTCTCAACAGTGTGGGTGCCATTAGGGGGAGTAGGTGTGGGGTGGGAGGTCAGTGTGTCCAGGCTGGTCTGTGTTCTGTCATGTGAGGATGTGTTACTGTTTTGTGTTGTTTTGTAATATTATGTCTTGTTTTGAATTGTGATGTAATGTTCTGTACTGTTTTGAATGTTTTGTAATGTTCTGTATAGTTCTATATTATTTTGTAATGATCTGTATTGTTCTCTATTATTTTGTATTTTTCTGTATTGTTTTGTATTTTTCTGTATTCTTTTGGGTTTTTTGTATTTTTCTGTATTGTTTTGTAAAGTTCTGTATTGTTTTGTATTATTTTTAATTTGTATTTTTCTGTATTGTTCAGTTTTGTAATTTTCTGTATTAATTTGTATTTTTCTGTATTGTTTTGTATTATTTTGTATTTTTCTGTATTGTTCAGTTTTGTATTTTTCTGTATTGTTCAGTTTTGTATTTTTCTGTATTGTTCAGTTTTGTAATTTTCTGTATTATTTTGTATTGTTCTGTTTTGTTTTGTATTGTATTGCTGGAGTGTGATGTTTTGAGATGGGCTATGTGGTGTGAGGGGTGGAATGTAAAAGCAATGTTTCTCCTTTTCAAATCATGTGTGATGATGATGATGATGATGATGATGATGATCTGGCCTGGCCTGAACAGACTCCTGGCCTCAACCTCAAACCTCAACCGTTTTGGGACAAATAAGAGTGCAGACGGAGAGCCAGACCTTCTGTCCAACGTCAGTGTGTGGTCTCACAAATGCTTCTGGGAGGATCGGTCAGACATTCCCAGAAAAAAACACTCCTAAACCTTGCGAAAAACCTTCCCAAATGAGTTGACATTGTTATAGCTGCAAAGGGTGAACATGATATTAAACCCTATGGATTATGAATGGGATGTCAAGGTCATATGTGAGTCAAGGCAAGGTGAGCGAGTACCTTTGCCCATTATCAGAAACCAGCTTTTTGTGTTTGGTTCCTCCAGCAACACGGACCGGGCAGTCCGAGAGCACATTCCCCACCCCGGGTGCGCCTCTCTGGGCTGTTTTACAGCTTCTGAAAGATCGGAACATGAGACCTGCCTCGGAGGG
>JAPTYR010000008.1:29847580-29858619 GCA_029814505.1 Siphamia roseigaster | reverse complement strand
CCTTGTATCATTCCCAAGCTATCCTGAAAATTTCATCGCAATCCGTCCATAACTTTTTGAGTCATTTTGTACACAAACAGATAAATAAACAAACAGATAAACGCTGGCAAAAACATAATCTCCTTGGCGGAGGTAACTACAGAAATAATATCAACATGAATCCACTTGCTAGATTAACAATTTCATGGTCAATGAATCTAAAGATGTCGACAAAATGCTATTTTAGGTGGAAATCCCAGTATGGGAGGAACTGAGCTGTTTGCCAGAGGTCTGCGCTCTCAGTGCGCTTTATTTTTTAATGCCATTTTTCTTTTTCATGACTATACTTTTTATTGCTCCCTGCTGTAATGCTTTTAATGTTTTATGCAATTTGTCTTGTGCCATAGAAATAAACCTGTTTTTCCTTGCCTTACTGTATTTGACTCTTTTTATCTGAAAGTAAAGAGTCCTGGGGTTGTGCTTTATCAGTGTACATTTCATCAGACTCGTAGCATAGTCACCCGTCATATTTTTGACCAAGTTGTGATATCTTGCATAAAATGAATCAGCAGTGTCACAATATGGCAAAAAAAATGCTAGCAGGCTAACAAGTTGCTCTGTTTTGGATCTGTAGGAGTCCTGTGTGCATCCTGCAGCAGCATTCCCCATACTGCCTTACTGTTAAACAGCCCCAGGCGCTGCTGCAAAAACTCATTTCGACTTCCAGTAACAACGCAGACACCTTCTGAGTCCTGCCTGTTCCTTTTACCAGCTCAAGCACAGCACACAACCTTTTCCTCGATATTACATACCATAACTCTGCTCTGACACATCAATGGAGAGTAAATGATTTTTTTTCATCTTCTTTCAGTGAAACCTGAGAGGCAAATTATAAACACACTCAAAGATAAGGTACAAAGTTTTATTTGATTTCATTATAGCGGAAATGTGAGGGAACCCAGTGTCCTGTTATTTCATTTATTTATTTACTGCAATAGTTTAATTTACTGTGCGCACAAGCATGGTGTAACATGCAAATAGAGTGGACATTAAAAGTGACAGAAAAGCTGAATGGTCCCAAAGTGAGAATGTGAATTAGTGTATCTCCCTTCATGTTAATAGGTTATAAATATTGAGTTTTGCTGGTATAGCCCCTGCATGCTTCTGGCTACCATGCGTGTACAGTTCATCACAGTATGTGCAACACTGCGACCCCCTTCTTTGTCAGGAAGGCATCTTACAAGTGGCACTTTAACAGCAACATTGACAATAACTTCAAAATACAATGTACAAAATTACAAAATAAATACTTTTTTTAAAAAATCCTTTCAGATTCCTTAAATTCGGCTCACGAAGCACATAAACTGTGGCACTTTTCTTTTATATTAAGATGAGTTATCCTTGTTGTTGCCTTGACTTTAAGAAAAAAAAAAAAAAAAAGGAAAAGGTATTGAAATTTAATTCATGCAGCAGTTTAAGAAAAAGGGTTATCATATGTTGAGTTTGGTTTAACAAGCTTGCATCATCGAGGCAAGGACACTGTGCACAGAGAAGTGCTGCCTGGAGAGCAAACACTGAGTGAGACGCTGCAGCCAGTCATTTAGATTCCAGTTGAGGGAAGCAGAGCTAAAGGTGAAGATGCAGTTGTGCATCTTATCCAGCTGTTCTGTACTCTGCTTACGCTGTACGATAATGACAGCGCTCACTGTTCATTAAAAGGACATCCATCTGAAGTATTGGAACCAACCATGTCAGACCTGCAAAAGAAAACAACATTCACTGTGTGACATTTTGAAAGAATTTAGAGCATTGTACACAGAATCTGAAGTGAGTAGAAGTGACCAAAGCAATGAAAGAAGTCAATTACACATTAGTAACAAAAGCTTGAAGTGTATGTTCTGCTCGTCCATGATTCAAATATAAAATCCACAACTTGTTGCGACGTATCCGAGCCCCAGTTTCCTATCCCACCTAAGTCAGTGAGTAGCGCCACACGACTGTAGGATGTACAAGTACTGACTTTTTTACATTTAATAATTGACTTGGTTGGAAAGAGTATGATGCAACTGCCTTTTTGAAAACATGTTTGTTTGTTTTTTATGGAGTGTCCATGGCAGTGGACTGTTTGCAGTGGACAGTTTTTACTTCCTTTTAAAGTTAACCCATAAAGACAAACATCCACCATTTACCAAACCTATCTACTGACATAAACTATTTAATACCTGTTGTTCCACTAATCCAGGGGCTCCCAAACCCAGGGGTTACTTGGGAGGGGGGTTCCAGATTAAATAACTCATCATGTTCTGAATACAAAATAAATACTGAGAATTCATGTTGAAATATAAAACACTATAAATACATTCATATAATATGTTTATTGTCAATCATCTTGTTTAAGCTTTGGTAACATTTTAACATTTCTATTTTACACTATTCAAAATGATCTTATTTGAGTACCTAAGGAATTATTTTTTGTTGATGAAAGGCTCACTTATTAATCCATGAACAATTTATTTATTTATCTTGTCAATGAAAGAGTGCACGTTTCAGCTTCTATTTTGTACACAAAATTTACTTTAAAAATGTGGGTGTTATATATACATTAGTTACGTATCTGTTGTTTGCAAAATTAAAAAAATACAAACACACCTTTAGCAGAGGAACAAATTTTGCCAAATTTTCTTTTTATCAAAAACGCTGAAGCAAGGGGTGGGAGTACTTTGTATATTAAATAAAAAAGGATATTTCAGAGGGTACTCCATTACAGAAAGTTTGAGAACCATTGTACTAATCCTATTAATACATGTAAATTGTTATAAAATATAATTTGTCGTCTTTTCATGGTCATCAGATATAACCCATTTGGACGTTCAGAGGCTCCACAGTTACCATAGAAACGCCGGCATGATCTACAACATTAATTCATAAGCAAAACCCACAGAGTCTGATCAATGCCAGTGAATGGAGACACTTGGTTTATGTTCAATTAATAATAGATTTGACTGAAAAACCTACTTATTCTTCATTTTCCGATTTTGATATATAATTAAGCCTCTACTTCACTCAGAGCTTTTATGAACATCTACATGATTAGTGAATTAAATGCAAGAAAATACCTGAGAAAAAAAAAGAATGGTGATTTGTACTTGAAGGAGGTTAAATAAAGAAAAAAAAAAATGTGGGTACTGCCACGAAAGTAACACTGGGTCTTTAAGGGTAAAACTGTGAAACTCTTATTGACTACACAGGACAAAAATTCATAGCTAGGTCTCAGGAGAATACAGTGGAGATCTATTAAAGTGCCTTGAATTTGAAGACCCCCACTCCATGTTATTCTAAAGGGCTTTGTCCAAACTAAAATGTCAGGGTACACATCCTGTAAATGTTTCCCAAAGGTAGATTTGATCAGGGAGGCTTGTGTTGAATCAGCTTCTTTCTGATCAGTGTGTTTTCAGGTGTTAAACATTAAAAACAACTGATCAGAGTCATCGTGCCAACCAGGAGACATAACATCATACACAAAATCTAGACTAGTGTTCAACATACTTTTGTGTAAATAAACACATGTACCTTTCTACAGAAACTGCGCCAGTTCGGGTCTGTAACCGTGGTAACCGACCAGTATCACCTCTATCATCTGTATGATGTACCAGCATATAGAAAGGCACTTGAAGAGCACAGACTCCACCAAGGCAGACACCCCACCCCTTCTAAAATGACTGGGGTTGCTTTTCTTTTTTTCCCTTTTCTTTGCAAAAACAATGTTTTAACATATATAGGCCACTACATGACAGAAAATTAGTAAGTGACATTGTAACCCTAACTCCTGGAGCCAAACCCCAGGAGCCAACTCATCCCTCTACTTGTAGAGGGATTTTGTTTTTATAATTATTTACATTTGGAGGTGACTCACACAGATACTGCACCTGAAAACATGTAACTGTTTACAACTTATGTACTTTTTAGACCGTTTTACTCTGATATTTGAGGATACGTCCTCAAATAAAAAAGAAACAACATATACTTCAGACCTACCTGACAAGAAACCATGTGCAGCAATATAGAAAACTACGAAAGTGCTCCATTTAGATACATTGAAAAGTGTTTTTAATGTGTTGTCAATCAATAAGTCCTGAATAATACTGTATAATTGTGAGATGTCTTTTGCAACTGTATATCGATTATTTCTATCAATAAAAAAATGTTTAAAAAAATAAATAAAAAATCATGAGGTCAGTGAAGAATCACATCTCCTCTTATAATATTGTACAACCATTGTTTTTCTTGTTAAACTAAGTTGTCAGCATAAATCTGCATTCATGGGTTTATAATATAAACAGCATCATTTTTTCCAGCATCAATATCTATCTGTATGACCAACCTACACATCATCATTACAAAAGCAAAACATGCGTCCTCCAGCAGCACGGTATATGGAGGTGTGAACATTCACCATACATACGTCTAGTAAAACTTTGACAATAAAACTCTTACTGTGTTCACCTTGATTTGTGCTTTGAAAGGAGGTCTTTAATGAAGGCTGTTAAAGTGTGGAGTGTGCAGCTGCATCCTTCCCCCCTCATGTCTTTGATCAGTGCCACTGACAGAAAAGCTTTGCTCTTCAAGCTCTTTGTGAATCACTGCAGCACAGATCTCACACTCTCACATCACAGAGAAATTCTTAATGATTAAATCAAATGTGCATTTGTGCAAGAGTGTCGAAGGATCATCTGTTGTTCAGCTACGCTTATAGAAAGTCTACTCTACATACTCATATGTGCTGGGTTTGTCCTTGCATCGCCCACTCGAAAAACACAACTAATAAAATCGTACCTCCTTCTGAGGCCAAGGGGGAAAATAAAAACAACCTTAGTGTTGTGTATTTTACATCCCTAGGAGGATATGTTTTCTCTCTACTGCTTTCTGCACTGAACAATAAGGTCAGACTTGTCAGAGAACTTTAATTAACACTGCCCTCGAACAGCCAAACAACGGCAAGAGGCAGCAGAAAACAGTGGTGAGGAAAATACATGCTAATTGTCAAACTGTCTGAAGTAACCACTGTACCAGCATCGAGATGATGTTCTGCTTAAGGACAGTTTCTCAGTTTAAATTATATTTAAGCTTTCACGTCTCCTCGATTTGTAGAAATTAAACCTTGTTCATTTTAATTCCTGTCATTTTAAACTATCAAGGTTTTTTTTTTTTTTTTTCTTATAAATGGAATATGATGTGAGATTAACTTGTCTGAGATGATGTAACTGTTAATCAGGCCACACCAGATGTTTCATTTTGGCTTCTCTGAAAGTTTTCCACCAACGATAAACAGCCCATAAGTCTGATCAACAAACGGTGAGCAAACAAGGTCCTAGATCTTCTTAAATCTTTTACCGAAACACCGTTCTATTGCTGTAGTAAAGCATGGCTGAGGTGAACATTCACACTCTGACCTGAGGACATGGCTTTAAGTGCTTGTTTGGCAAAGTGCCAGTGCAAGGGTTGACATGTTAGGTTAGGACATAAAAACTATTTACCTTGGATGCTTTTTTGCAGCTCTGTGGCCCACAGTCTGTTATTCTCTGTGATGGTCTCATGCAGGAGGCCACTCTCTGCTGGATCCAGGCTCTGCTGAGATACGTTCAGTGTTTTCCTTCTTATCCACTTCTGTCAAACAGATCAGGTACACACAGCTGTGGCCTCTGCCGTTGCAACTCTTCACACTGAAAACTGTCCAATTAAAAGTTCCTCTGTGGCAGAATTCACTTGTTGCAGGGTCATTATCTGCTCAAGAATCTGAGTCTTTACCATCGCGCTTTAAAACACATATTTAAAGTGCATTAAATGTATAATACTGTCACATATTGTTGAGGTGTCCAGTAATCCTCTAATAGTTTAAAAAAATGGTGAAATAATCTATATTTACCATTTAAATGAAATGTTACAATATTAATATCAAAGAATTCTTTTAACATTTACTCAATATCAAAGTTCTATGACCGACTGAACCTTTATAATATCAGTGATTAATGAATAGTCTTGAATTGTGTTTTTATATTGTTAAAAATGTTGTTAATGTAATCATTATTTTCTATTGTCATATTAAAGAAAAACATTTTTATAAATATTAATTTATTGTAAGTAATGATTAATTCACCATTTTAACAACAGCTGGTAAAGTGTGCGCTGTCTTCAGCTATTGTATATTGTTATATCAGGCTTATTGCAGTTAGTTGGTCAGGATTCAAATGAAAAACAAGTTTTAAAAAAAAACCTTCTATCACCGTGTCCATTAGCCTCAATACTTATGAAGTGTGAACAACACACTTCAAAAAATGCATAGGCCATCTGTGCAGTTGTCAGTGCAAACAAAATTTGGCTAGCTGCCCTCTATGTTAAAACAAGCCAAACATGGATGCCACAGTGTGGAGACCCTCACATGTACATATATTAAGCTCCATGCGTATTCCCATGAGCCTCTACTCTTCTCTTCTCTTCTCTTCACTGGAGTCTGTGTTTTGTTTGTGCTTAGTGGATCAGAGCTCTCTGTGGTGCTCCTACTACAGTTTGACCTTGCATTTCCTTCTGGACAACATTTACCTGAGGTAGAAAAATTATTTTATCCATTTCATGCGATTTCCCTCATCATGATTTTTCATTTTCATGGGTTTGGAAATTAACAGTTAAAAGGTTCAAAAAGCAGGAATGTCTATACATGTGGACTCAGAAAAATCCAAGGACGCAGAGAAGACTATTATTGCTGTAGTTCTCAGCAACAGTAGTCATATGGCAGGCACTTCAGCACCACTCAGTACTTTGCAGTCCTCCCACCACAGGGGGCGCTATGCTTTCCTACACCGAGCTCTCATCAGGCCTGGGCAGCAGCTGAGTGTGTTTCCTCTTCTCTAAGATCTTGTTGAGCTCCTCGGCAAAGGAGTAGCAGAGCGGCGACGAGCTGTCCGAGTCACTCTGCCTCAGAAGCACGTAGCTGTTGCCGTTCATCCTCCTCAGGACGCTGGGCAGAGTGGCCGACAGGCCGTTGGGGAAGTCAGCCTCTGGGGAAGGAAGGTGAGGGGTGGGTGGGAGAGGAGGGGCAGGGGGAGGAGATTCCCTGTTGTGCGATGTGTGACCCTCTCCTGGGACGATCTGGAGAAAGCCTCCGTCATGGATGTCACCGTTGTACTGCTTGGAAATTCCATTACAAATGCCATTGCCATTGGAAATTGTTTTGAGCTCCATGTGGGCGGAGTTACGGTGGTTTTTTCTGTTCCTGTTTCTTTTACTGTTGGGGTATGCAGCAGCAGCGGCACGTAAGGAGTACTTCCCCCTGTGACCAACTCGCAGACAGAAGCCAACGTAGATGAGGCCTACAGTGAGCACCACGCACAGGCCTCCAAGGATAGTGATGAGGGACAGGTACATGGCCTCCATGTTCCTGGGGTTGAGCAGGTCTGAGGTGGGCAGCAGTGGGGCTGGGGGAGGAGGAAGGGGTCTCTCAGAGGAGGGGGACTCACTTGGAGCTGGGAAAGTCAGAAAGATGCTGTACAGGTCTTCAGTTGGTTCAACAGGCGGGGGAGGGGGCAGGTCCACACGGATTGTGACATTGTAGGTAACCATGGCGACTCGAACATCATTTTCCACAGCGTAACAGGTATACTGTCCGCTCTGATCCTGCCGGGCTTCAATGATGAGCAGACCATCAGTGCCAGTTCTGAAGCCAGAGTTGAGGCCGTAGCCCTGCAGCTCGCGGTGGTCCTGGGTCCACAGTGGAGTCGCCAGGTTGGAGCTGAGCTCACACTGCAGCAACACGTCATCACCCACCCGCACAGAGCGGCTCCGCTGAACAATATCTGACAAAACAACACACGAAACACAAATGTTCAGTCTGTTTTACACCGACTATCATGCAAGGACATCCACATTTTCTCCTTTCTTTGTCTGTTGTTGGTCTTATTCAACTGCTCCATCACAGATTCAGCTTATGATAAAAGTGTAACCGCTTACATAAACATGATAATTCACATAACACAGTATACCTGACAGTTGGAAATTTGCATAATCAACACTGATTATTCCACACCTATCTTAGCCCATATGTCAGGATTTTTAAATTCATAAAAATGTTACAATAGAAAACGGGAACAATCTTACACTGCATGCCTTTAGGTCAGGCTGAGTACAATCAACAAGTGAAAAAATATCAAATAAATCTGTGCGGTGTGGAGCTATATGACCTGAAATGATCAGAGTATGAATATAAAGGTTACGGCTGTCTGACATGTCCACAGAGCAGAGATGAGAAATAAAGAGACTCGCCAAACACAAGCACAAAGCGCAGTGTTTCATGAATAATACGAAGGAGGTTAAATGAATGTGGCTGTCACGCATATTAACCTGTACATGACAAGTGCGTCATGTTAACAGCGGGTGAGTGGATGATCCGCTGTTTAGCTCAAGATGACGTTCCCTCAACATGACCTTTGGGTATTCTGCTGTTGGGTTATTAATTGTTTTCAGAATGGTTTTCAACATCAGATGTGGTTCATTTATATGCTAATTGTAAGGAATAGAATTTTGTTTCCCCTGAATTAATTTGCATACAGCAAAACCCTGATAGCATATTTATACCAGATGTAGACTTTTCACTGCTTTATCACGGATTATTCCCGAATCTGAAATACTATTACATACATATTTTAAATATGTCTTTATCTTCATTAAAATGTGAGTCATTTCCCTCAACTCTTTTAGATTATCGCTTCAATATGATTTACAGAATATGAGTATAGTTTTGTTGTTTTTGATCATTTTGCTGAGACAGAGGCTTCTTTCATGATAGTGAATAAAGGCAGCAAATCACTCTTAGAACAGAAGTAAAAACTAAATTAAAAATAAAGAAACTCCAATTACGAGAAAATTGTGCCATACATTATATTTTCAGAACAAATCTATGCCTATTACACTGAATTAAGTTTACTTACAACTGACACATTTTAGTCTTAATTGCTAAAGATCTAATGAATCAACTAAAGCTGTCCAAACTAAGTGACTCCAGAGACATATTACCTTTTTCAGTGAGCCCAATCTGGCGACAGAAGACGGTACAATTACCAGATCGAAACTGTTAAGAGAGAAGCCATTTGCTTGCCTTGAATATAAAACAGATTTCTCTCCAGACTTCACAAAATGTGATTAAAGAAGGGAGGAGAGGACCACAGTATGCATGACCAACTTTGAAAGGAGGAATCGGTGCCGTCTCATGACAAGTACACATCTTTCTAGTACTTCCTAACATTCTCTATTTTTAATCTCTCTTTTATCATTCACCACTTTAAAAGAAAATGTTCCTTTTCTTTTTGGCGGCAGCGGCACCTAGCAGACGATGAGATCTCGGCTTACCATCTTGTGCGTTCTCACATCCTCGGCTGCCGTGTTGGATGTCCTGGATTAATGTAGATCTGTGAAGGCAAAGAAACACAACAATGAGGCCAAGAATGAAATATAAGTAATTCAATTTACGTGTTTTAACATTAAATCGACTATACACGCTTTGTCACCCACTCCCTTTTAGTAGTTGTTGCTACGCCTGCTCTTTAGCGGCACATATGATACATTTACTCGTCCAAGCTGCCATTTCTTATAAAATGTAGAATCGAATAAGCTGGTTACTATTGCTTACAGAATATCTGAGCAGATAAGCCCAGTGTGAATTCATGCCTCACATTGTTTGGAAAAGCTAAAACTCTTTCTTCACCGTTTCAACAGCTCCACACACACATACACACACACACAGCTCAACAGGCTTGACCTAGATGTGCACCAACAGTTGCTAAGCTGTGATTTGGTAATGGGTGTGATGGGAGGACTTCAATTAACAATCTATTCTATTCAGGTACTTATAATCAACATAAACAGCTATGTCAACTCAGACTGGTTTAACATTGGGTACGCAGAAAAGGGAGATCCAGCATTTCTTTAGTATTTTGATAAAAATTCACATATATTATTGTTAGTTATTGTGTTTAAAATCAATTCTCTCTGCTTCTTTAAGTCAGACTGCATTAAAACTGGTTGTTAGTCGGAGAGAAAATGCTGCATCCATGAAGTGTATATATGAACTACATTATAGATGTGAGAAGAAAAAGAAGTAAGAAAAACAGCCAAACTGGAAGAAGTACTAGAAGAACAACAGAAGAATAAATGAGACAGAGGAAAACATGAAAGGGCGGACTAAGATAAAACAACAGAAGGACACAAAACCCATTTACAGAAATACAAATACAATTGCAAAAGAATTATAGTAGCAACTAAATTCTATGGTAAGTCCTTATCATGCATCTATAATCAATTTTAAAATGTGAGTTACTAATTGGTGGCGACAGAGAACTGCATGAACATGACTCATGCTATACAGCTCTGGAGAAAATTAAGAGACCACAGCAATTTCCTGTGAAATCAGCATGTTTGCATGTGTGACAGACAATTCATTCTCGTGTCTGTTGAATTCTAACACAAGTGCATCTTATTCTATTGAATAAACACCTGATCCATGTCTTATTTAAGATGGAGAAGTATAAACACCACTACTGCAGCCATCACTACCTTCTTACAATAGGCAAAAACAGTGATTTTAGTACTGTAAAAGTAATTGGAATAAAAACTTGTGAAAACTACTGGACATCTGCTGACAATGTTCCCAAACTCTGAAGACTGATTTTTCTGTCAGGACAATTCTCCTGGCCTCAGCGAGCTCAGTAAAGGTGAGGATGACAGACCTCCAGATGAAGACCCTGTCATGTTCACCCTAATCCTTGACCTGAACATACTTTGAACATTTCTGGGGGAAGATGGCTGGTCACAAGCCATTGAACATTTCTGAAATTCTTGAATTTCTATACCAGAAGCTGCGTAAAGTCATCCAAAAGCAACAGTGGAGAATCAAGACATCTGAAAGCTGTCAGTGATCTTCAATGGATCGGCTGTGTTCTGTCCTGGCCTGTGGTCCCAGACCTTCCCCCGCAGTCACCTAGATGGATGACCCCGCCCATCTTCCATCCTCACAG
>JAPTYR010000008.1:29627011-29637447 GCA_029814505.1 Siphamia roseigaster | reverse complement strand
TGACACCTTTCTTAATTGTAATTCCCTCCATTGTCCTCAAGGCGGCAAAGTTGAGTAACAAAAGGTGTACAACCACTTGCATAGACGGACGCATCTGTTGTCCGCCTGTCGGACATGTTTTTCTTTATTTTCTAACCTAACTGAAATCCTAACATTAACCCTACTACCTATTCTACCCTAACCCCAACCCCAACCCAAACCATGATAAAGATAATTTCTCTGGATATATTTGGGGAATATGTAAGATTTTATTTTTCAATACATACATACATACGTACACTTACATTTCTTAAAAATCTTTTTGCAATTTTGTTTTAGTTTTTTTTAATAAAATTAGGTTTTTTTCTTTCCTTTTCTTTAATTTGCAGTTTCTTTGAACACCCAATATAAAGTCAGCTGAGGATAAAAATAAAAATTAACCAGTGTCAGTGTTCAATATACATTTTTATTTTATATTTTAGTTCCCTAACCTAACTCTATAGTCCTAACCCTAGCTGTAACCATAACTTCAACCCTAACACCTACAATACCCCTGCTATATAAATGCAGGACTATTCTTTTTTTTCCTGGCAAAACCTTATTTTTGTTAAATCTTTACATGAAACATAAACTCCTGAGTAAGAAATATGAAGCAGAATTTGCCTAATGCATATTGTTTCAAGGCTTTCTATTCACATTATCATCATTATAGATGTCTGTCTGTCTGTCATGTAATTAAAAAAAGTTTAATTTAACATATATTACTACAGAATATAATAATATATTATAATTAATATATAATATAATAACATATATACACCTTACTCTGTAATGTATTCCACTACTTGGGTGTTCTTACATATGCAGTAAAAGTTATTATAAGTATCTTTTAAACATTTTAATCACAGACCAAGGAAAAAAAAATTATAAAATTTTGATTATAAAATCTCAGGTTAAAAAGCCACCATATGAGAAATAAAAGCTGCCATTGCTGACTAAACTCTTATTTTATTTTAACAACTATAGGTTTCACAGTATTCAAAGAAAGTGAAGGAAGTTCAAGAAAACACAGAGAGGAGTTTCAGATAATTTCATTGTAATATGGAAGCATTTTGTGGGGAAAAATGCAATGCATAAAAACAAATATAAAAGGAACATGTTGGTAAAAGTCAGACATTAAGTGCAATATGTGTTCAGATTGTTCACTTTGGTCCATCAGACCTAAAGTCAAGGCCAGAGCTTCAAGACACATTTTCAGGAAAAACAAAAAAGAAACAGTGGGGGGAATCAATACAGCTTTAACTAACACCATCACAGTTGTTCTCCACCATCATCCTCTGTACTGTATATAGGGAAAAAAATCAATCTTCTTCTACAAAGTGCAAAACAACTGCAGGTCAAACAAGAACACAGATGGAAAAGTGTACCATAAAGCTCCAGGTTTCAATATGTGACCAACAGATAACAACTAAAAACACAACAAATGCTGTAACATTCTTCTTTTCACAGTAAACAATGAAAAGTCAGATCAACACATCTTATGATTATTGCCCTCTGTTGGAGAACTGTTGGATCAGTGGAGCTCCTGAAGTCTTCTGGAGCTCTGTCCTGTCATCCGTCTCCATCCGGACCTCCACCCACAGACACAGGTGAGTCCTCTTCAGCTTCAGCCTTCTCATCTGGTTCTGATAAACCCTGATCCAAACAGCTGTCGCTGCAGCTCGAGTCCGATTCTGATTCTGACTCTGACTCTGAAGATGACGAGTCCTCAGATGTGGAGCTGGTTTCACTGCTGCCCCCCCGCCCCTGGGAGGAGTTCTGGTTCTGGTTGTAGCAGCCTGCACAGCGGGTCAGACCCAGGAACTCAGGACCTGATTTGGACTGGACAGAGACAGGGACACGGAGAAGGAAGGTTCAAGTCCGGGTTAAAGTCCAGGTTAAAGTATAAGTTAAAGTCCAGGTCAAAATCCAGGTTAAAGTCCGGGTTAAAGTCCAGGTTAAAGTCCAGGTTAAAGTCCAGGTTAAAGTCCAGGTTAAAGCCCAGGTCAAAGTCCACGTCAAAGTCCAGGTTAAAGTATAAATTAAAGTCCAGGTCAAAGTCCAGGTCAAAGTCCAGGTCAAAGTCCAGGTTAAAGTCCTGGTTAAAGTCCTGGTTAAAGTCCTGGTTAAAGTCCTGGTTAAAGTCCTGGTTAAAGTCCAGGTCAAAGTCCAGGTTAAAGTCCTGGTTAAAGTCCTGGTTAAAGTCCAGGTTAAAGTCCAGGTTAAAGTCCTGGTTAAAGTCCTGGTTAAAGTCCAGGTCAAAGTCCAGGTCAAAGTCCAGGTTAAAGTCCAGGTTAAAGTCCAGGTTAAAGTCCAGGTCAAAGTCCAGGTTAAAGTCCAGGTCAAAGTCTTGGTTAAAGTCCAGGTCATATGATACTGACGGATCTTTCTGGACATTTCTAACCTCTGGTCCAGTACAAGCAGACACTGACAGAATCAACATGAAACTGGTAATATTTCTTAATACAGGCTCCAAAATCAAGTCAATCCTCTGAACCCCACCACCTCCATGTTAACATACTCACCTTTACACACAGCAGTAATAAACCTGTTTACAGCCCTACCATATCTGTGGACATAGGTATTTTTCTGTTGGTAACTGTATGAGGGGTACATTTTTAATAAAATAAAACACCTGTTTAACCCTCAGTATAATATGAGTCACAGTTGTACCATTGAGCAGAAAGAATGTGCAACTTTAAAGCAAAATATAGAAATATTATGCATTAATATTAAATTCTACTTCCATTCTGCTATTTTTCGCCAACATTTTTGTCATGATGCTACCATGTGTCAGATAAAAAATGTAAAAGATTTTCAATACACTACAAAGTTGGTTACAGCCTGTTGTATGTAAATGGCGAGGGACTTCTTTTTTTAAAATGTACATTATTTTTGTGTAGTGTCAAATACTCACATTCATACTGATAAACACAAAAAATATGCTTTGTATTTATTCTTTCATTTAAATGGGTTTCAATGGCTCATTTTTTTTGTATGAATGTAACATTTGCTAGAATACAGTGTATTTTAAAGTTACTGCAGGAGCTGATAACAAGAAATAACAAAAATTAAACAGAAATACACTCTAGCCAAAATTCATACCATATTCATGTACGCAGTGATAATTAACAAAAAAAAAAGAAGAAGAAGAATTACAAGTGCATAAAAAGCACAGAGCAGCCCCAAAGTGTTGGGTAAAGCAGTCATACAGTTTACCGGTACTTAAATGTTTTTTACATTAGTATTAGCATTGGTGCTATTAGCATTCATTTATATTAGATTATATGGCTCATCAGCTAGCCTGCTAATTAGCCCCAGTTGTGTTAATACTCTGTCTGTAATAATTCATCTTTAGCTTTGAATACAGGAGGGATTCACCAAGTAAGAAAATATCAGTTTCACAGTATATCGTAATATTTAATTTCACAAAACTGTATCAATATTAAAAAGTACTATATCAATATTTTTAGGTATTTATTGAAATGCAGACATGGTGAGGTTTTTGTTAAAATATTTTATTTATTATTATTACACTGTTTTGTTAAATAATGGTTATTTCAGGCATCCTAAAACACTTTTTTTACTGTCTGTAAGAGGCAGATGTTACTGTCTTTGTTGGGATAGTGCAAAAATAATGTTCTGATATTGAATGATTCAGGGACTGTTTACTTCATAACTAACAGAATATGAACATTTGAGCTGGATCGTTAACTTTATTGTCTGTAAAACATAATTGTTTTATGATATAGAATTAGATCATGTTCTGATTAAATTAAATATTTAGTATTTCTGCTTATTTCTGGTGAAATTCAGTTTTTATGAGAAACAATTATTTAAAATGGACACAATAAATATTGCTTCATTAACGGTATCATAACATACTGTGATATATTGTATTAGGATTCTAGTATTGTGATATGTATCATATCACCAGATTCTTGCTGATACATACCCCTTGTTAATACCACACAATATTTATGCAATATAACAATAAATGTCACAACAGTTATTTCAGTCCAGTTATATTACTGTTTTGCCAAGAGCTTGAATTTATGAAGAGTCTGTGTAAAAAGGCACCTCCATTATATCCATTATATCCTAAAGATTCTCACTGGGGTTCAGATCTGGATGTCCCATTCTCCTAAATGTCTCTTTTTCAAACACAATGAGCCCAATGAATGCTAATAGTGTCCATTCTATTTTGTTAGGGTTAAAATTACTTCAGCTGAAATATGTCAGTCACTGCAGTAATAATGCGATGGAAAGAACTCTGCTACGTGATCTGTTAAAAGCAGAAGAACTTTTTTTTCTTCCTTTTTTACATTAAGTGGACATTACTGTTATCACAGACACTTATTAACATTCATCAACCGCCTGAAATTACTACTTGGAGGTGTTTAACAGAAGGGAAACTGTTATTCCTCTTTTTTTTAGCAGTTCTTCTCCATCATCATATTTCCAAAACTGAACATGACATTAATGTAAAACTAAAAAACTCAAGCCTATACATTTGCTGAACACCAAACAGTGGACATACTATAGTCCATAGTACACTTTAGACAAACACTGATTTAATCAATCACATTCATTATCTGCTATTCTATTCTATTCGATTCTTTTTATTTATTTATTTATTTTTTAGTTAGAAGTTGGTTGAAGTGAAAAAGGAGTGTTATCACAGTTGAAAGAATTTAGATCTTAAAAACTAAAAAAAATTCTTCTTGATCTTTTATGGTATGATACAGGCATCAAAGTACTTGACTGTTTTTACAGACAAGGAAAGTATTTTTCCCATAACATCTGCAATTTCTTCTTTTATTTTTCAATCTTATGCAAATGATATTATTTCATAGTAATGTAAATTTTCAATTTGATTTAATTATTAATTTTCTCTGCACATATAGTGGTTCATTTTAGAGTGCTTTGTGTGTTACTTATTAGCAAGAAAGGGGAAAATTCAGCAAAAAAAATAAAAAAAATCACAATAAATGCACCACACTGGAACATTTTTTTTACATGAATTAATGCACTGGAGCAGAACCTATGGGGCGCAGCCATTTCCAGCCAGAAGTGACGTATCATTGTTGATTCCATGTGATTGAGTACGAGTAAACAAGCAGCAGTCAGTGAGCGAGAGTGAGTGGAAAACACATGTTCAAGAAGTAAACTATGGCTAAGGGTGTAAATGGTTGTAATGGGGGGCATTGGGAACTATTATAAGTTTCCTTTTGTAAGTGATTTATCACATTTTATTTGAATATACTTTGTATGTAGCATTTTTTCAGTGAAAATTATGTATGTTCCTATATTTAATTTACCGATCATGTATATCTTCATTAAAGCTTTGATTAAAATTGAAGGTTATTAAATCAAAAACAGAAAAAAGTGAAGAAAACTGATTTTCTCACCAACTCTATCATTAACTGAACATAAAAAAGTGTCTCCAGCCATCGTCATTGATCCAGACTAAATGGGTTTTACTGGTGAATCAATGTTGTAGAAGATGATTGTGTTTCCACATTCACTACAGAGCCTCTGAACATCCAAATGGGTCATATTTGATGACCCAATAGACCCAAAGATGACAAACTGCATTGTACACCAATTATTTACATGGATTGATAGGATTAGTGGATCAGCAGGTATTAAACATTTTAGATCAGTGGATGGTTTTGGTGAAAGTTTGTTTTTTAATGCGTTAACCCCTTAATGCCTACAAATATGCAACATACTAAAATACCTATCTATTGTATATGCTATAGTCACATTAATTATCTCCACTTAATTTAACATTATTTTTTTTTTAAACTTGTATTTAATTTCAGGTGTTAAAGGGTTAATGTTGTTCTTGTACCTTAGATTGTCTGAGATCGACAGCAGACTGGTTGTTACTGGAGCCTTCAGACATGCAGTGTAGTTGTCTAAACTGGTCTGGACAGAAACGAGAATAAAAGGTAAGTGATAATTTGATGAAGATAAACAGGTAGAACTAAAATAATAATAATAAAAAAACAAGACAGAAGCAGAGATAATAAAATGCTTACATGGACTTCCCATTGTTCCGCAATTGTTTGCCGCTTTCAAAACAACACTGAAGAAAAATACAAAATTAACAAATATTTATGGTTTTATGAATCAACTTTAAACATGATGGGATTAAACATACTGTAGTGAAGTTATACAGTACCTGTTTAATATGTAGGTTCCAACATCAGCAGTCTCATACAGTCAGGGCTTCAGTTTACTGCTGGTACAAGTCAGTATGTTACAGCAAAGTAAATATAAATATTTGAAAATACTACATGAATGAACTGGGTTCTGACTGTAACATTATTTTAATTGGTGTTAGTATACTAAAAAATATACTCCCCTAAAAATTAAAAGGCAGGAGAGTTTATTTCTACACGTTCTCTTAATTTCCACATATCACTCACTAAACCTTTAATTATTATTTTTTAATTTTTTTTATTGCATACAGACACACAAAAAAAACAAAAATTGTATATATATCATGTGTTACAAATAAAATTATAGAAAATGAAGGAGGTGGTGGATTATTTTTGCAACATACTAACAGTTCAGTTATACAATAATTCTTATAAAAGGATAGAAGAAAGGTTAGGTCCTATGTAATTAACATATGGGCACCACACTCTGATCTCCACTGGTGTGTATAATACCGATGACATATTCCAAGAGGATCAGTTTGTTGATTATTTTACATCAACCACTGACAGAAGGGGTTTTGTCACTGACTCACTATAAGACAATTTTTCTCCCGGCAGCAACAGTTTAAATATTGAACGGTCTTTAACCTTTAATAATTATAATTGTGTTAGTTTCAGTTCAGGTTTTCCCCTATAAAACCTGTTTATCCCTTTCATGGATAATGTCCATATTAGTGGACACAGTTTCCAAAGGGTTAGAAAGGCCATATTCTCCAAACCACATAGGGGCAGTTTCTACAGACCCTATAAACAATACAATGAAACAAGTATCGTCTTAGTTCTAGAATTTTGACCGCTCTGTGATCTTATAAAGTTTAACCTCCTAAGATACAAATATGGATTTTTCTGTCCACATTTGTGTACAAGAGTTTCACAGTTTTATACAGAAAAAAAAGAAAACAAACAAGTGTCCACCAGGACATTCCATAATAAAACTAGAAAAGTACTCAGAGAGCGCAGACCTCCGCCAAAACATAAGGGCACCTCAATTTTTAGAAAAATCGTGATAAAATTCGCATTCTGGATCTGATCCGGATCAATCTTGGTGATGTGATAGGGAACCACCCCCTTAATAACCACCCCCTTTAATTTCATAAAGATCGTAATTATTCGAAATATTGCAGAACAAAATTTTACGCTCCCTTTACCATAATGTTAACGAAAATTTGAAAGTGATCCAGAATCTGGGATCTCTTCCAAATCTTCAAAAAAATCTATTCGAATGGTCCTTGTATCATTCCCAAGGTATCCTGAAAATTTCATCGCAATCTGTCTTTAACTTTGTTAGTTATTTTGTACACAATCAAACAAACAAACAGATAAATGCCGGCAAAAACATAACCTCCTTGGCAGAGGTAATAAATAAATAAGTTAAGAAGAGCTAAGAAGAAGTAGTTATTGCACATTGCGTGTAATAGTGTATGTATTTTCTTCTGTTGCACATTTAGCAATGATTACATTGGATTGTTTTGTTTGTTTTCTTTCTTATGGGAACATTGTGTTAATTATAAATAACGTGAGGCAAATTTAGTCTTTACTTCAGCCTAAACCCTTTCAGTCGCATTGTATATGGAAGAATGGATATGGGTTTTTTGTTTGTTCTTTTTAAAGTAATTAACAACTGAATAAACTGGAAAAGCCATATTTTGTTCAGTTTTCTCTGTTTTTGATATAATAGCCCTGAACTGTTTTAAGTTCATGATTAGTAAATTATACACAGGAAAATAAAAGTAGTACTGCGTCGTTATGGGTTCAAATTTTACAGAAAAGGTCAACGTTATTGAGGACCAGAGCAACAGAATTATATCACAATAGAGGCAGCAAAAATAAAATTTTTCTCTACCAACATCAAAAACTTCAAACAGAAACATACATGTATTATTATTATTTTACTACAAGAATAAACATTTAAAATACACATCAGCTTATGGTTAAAACCCTGTTCACTCTGACAAATGAATTTTCGTGACATTTAATTCACAACAGCTCTCAAAAAGCTCCAAAAATATCCACAAATAAATATATAAATAAAATAAATGAATGAAACTTTGTACCCTCTGAGGAGCATACTATGTGCCAAATGGGAAGGCTCAATAATCTAATAAGCGCCAAAAGCTTCCTCTGTTTTGGATACGTGATCTGTCTGTTCCTTCAAAGGTCAGCACTGTCAATGGGGTTTGTTATCAGTCAAATCACAATTTGCATGCCAAAGCTATTTCTTTGAAATTGATTCATTTTTAATTCATGAAATATCGCTAATGTACACAGTGATGTGGTGTGACCGGGACTTGAGACTGAATAATGTGTGTGAAGATGAACACTGTTTTAATGACTTTATTCCTCCACATATACATTTTACCTATCATGTATATTAATTTTATCATCATGTTGCCTTTTTAAATATATCGTATGTGCATTAATATTTCTAGGAAAGGCAACTACAGATTACAGCAGACCTGGGAATTGTATGGTCTGATAGCTGACCCTGACTGACCCACGTTAGGTCATTTGCAAATCAATCCTTTATCAGGCAAGTGATTATTTTTGGTAATTTCCTCACACATTACAAGACAGTAACAGCAGTAGTTAAAGTAAAGACAATGAAATCACAATCTCTGGTCCAATGTGGTCTACTGGGTCTGTAAGGTCCACCTCTGCATGAACAGTGAGTGTACCTGCTTTCTACAGTACCATGAAGTAATGGTACTAATGCATGGAATGATGTACAAAGGGATCATGTGGATGTGGACAGGGCTCTGGATCAGCACTAATGATGGTTTACTGTTTTAAAAATGATATTTAATGTTCTAAAATACATGTTCCTTTCACCTTTTTATGGCCCTTTCATAACATAGGCTATGGTACTTTTAAAAAAAATTTGCCACTTGTGGGTAAGGAACCAAATAAGGTAACAAATTTCAGTATACAAGTGTCCTATAACGGTTTAAAAGTCAAACCAAATAAATATATCATCATAATTAAAGGAAAACTATGGTTTTTGCAATTGGAGTGTAAATGATGATATAAACTGAACTGTACTACTCACCCATGGTAGTTTTTGGTGATTTGGTGCTCTCCCACAGATATTTGGTTTGATCACCAAACATCATATATACATTCCAAACAGCATACAATGGGAGTCAATGGGGCTTATGTTTCCAGACACTAAATCACTTATTTATTAATATGGACATTTAGATACCATAGCGTTAATTCTGTTGCAGTGCCATTTCAAAGTTTCAAATTCCCAGGGTGAGCTAAAAAATATTTCAACAGAGAAGACAGAGTGACGTCATCTCTATGCGCCCATTCACTACTGCCTGCTGGGAAATATACAGGAGTGGGCACACGAAGAGATGATGTCACTCTGTCTTCTCTGTTGAAATATTTTTTAGCTCAGCCCAGTAATTTTAAACTTTGAAATGGCACTGCAACGGAATTAACACTACTGTAGTGTCGTTGACTCTTGTTGTAAGCTGTTTGGAATATCTATGGTGCTTTGGATTGAACCAAATATCTGTGGGAGAGCTCGCCAAAAACTACCATGGGTGAGTAGTACAGTTCAGTTTACCTCATAATTTAGGCCCCAATTGCAAAAAACGGTAGTTTTCCTTTAAGTGTTAAAGTTAGGGTTAGATCTTATCCCATATTCTGTACAAATCCAGTGTTTGTCTCACATTTATCTTGTTGGGTTCATTTCATCCTGTATTTTATTGCATTAAATGATTATTACTGCACTCATTGATTTCATTCATTCGGAACACTGGCAATCATTGGCTGAACTTGTTCTTTGTTGTTCATTTGCTCGTCCAGGTACTCAAAGAGGTGAACAAAATGCAATGGGTGGTCGTGTGGTTTGTGCCGACAAAGTACAGAACGTCAAAGCTTCACAGGGGGTGGATTTCTCTGTGAGTGTAACACGAAACTGAGAAAGGTATGTTTCCAAAAGGTCATTTCAGTTATTATAAATCACATATACACACTTAAAGGTCCCATTGCATGAAGTTCTCACTTACTGAGGTTTTTTAACCTTAAAATGGGTTCCCCTGACCTACTTAAGGCCCCGTCCACACGGAGACGAATTTGCGTGAATTCGACTCACTTTCTTAACATATTGGCCTTTCGTCAAAATGGGGACGGTAAATACGGTACCCCAATACGATAGCTTTTGAATACGGGTCCCAGAGT
>JAPTYR010000008.1:29346988-29362291 GCA_029814505.1 Siphamia roseigaster | reverse complement strand
GCATGTAAGCAATCACATGTGTACGATAGATTGAATATTGATGTTAGATGATAATAGCGTAAGTATGTTCACTTTGTTTATGAATGTTATGTATATGAGTTAGCTGGGTGTTACTGTTCAAGTTACTTCAATGGACGTAAACATTAGCCTACCATTTCAGTGATTAAATAATAGACAGATGATTTAGATTCTGTTGATTTATGCATCAGGGTGCTCATTTTGAGAGAACACCTGTTACCTTGGCAATGAGTCACAGTAAAAATATATTAAATAGTCCGCTCAGCCACTTCTTGTGAAAAACTTATGATATTAATGGTTAAAAACGCATTAACGTATTAATTGATTTCATAAATACCTCTTTCGTAAGTGGCCATGGTATAAGCGGGATAATGCCTGATGAGGTGTACATTATCACTTTTTAATGGACTTCACGGAAGCAACTGTCCTCCGCTTTGCGTTGGACGGTTTACGCCTCCATGTCGTCCATTAAAAAGTGATGTACACCTCATCGGGCATTATCCCTTACATAAATTCATATACGTAGAGGCTATTTCTCAATTGCAGTTATTAGATAATAGAACAGATGGAACTTTATTATAAAAATAACCCAGAAATCAATAGTAGTGGAAAAACAGGTAATTGCACATTAGACTTATGCTACATTCACACTGGAGGTCTTAATGCACTATTCAAATTTTTTTGTGAAATCTGATTTTTTTTGTGCTCGTTCATATTACACATTAAATGCGACTTGTATCAGTCTTGAGTGTGAACGGAATGCGTCCCTGAAGTGCCCTGCATTGTTTAAATGATAAAGCTGTAGAACTAAAGCCCACCGCATCAACCTCTGGTTTGGATTTTGGAGGGAATTTAGGAATGTTAAGGGATTGTGATCTGAGTAAACAACAAGAGAGGGTCCAGATTAGAATAGAAGTACTTTATTGATCCCAAATTGGGAAATTGCTTCATGAAAACAGAATTAGACATGTAGTAAAAAAAAAAACAGTACAAAACAATGGGTGTGCAAAAGGTTAAGGTGAAGATTAAGGTGCAACATACAACATACATTCAACATACACTCGAAAAAGTAGTAATGCCAAAATGAGAGCAAGCTCTTCTTTTTTAGTGACTAGTTCAGTTGGTAAGCATTGAACTTTTTTGAATAGAAGCCTACAGGGCGGTCAACTCCACGTTCATCTGCTTGGAGCAACACAGGTCCAGCTCCAACATGGCTGGCATCAACGTGAAGCTTAAATGGCTGATCGAACCAGGGAACAAGCACAACAGGAGCTGAACAAAGGAGTGCCTTAACTTCATCAGAAGCTTGCTGACAAGCTGTTGACCAAATGAACCTTGCTTTTAAATTGAGCTAGTCAGTTAGAGCGAGAACACTTGAAAAGTTCTGACAAAAGCAATGATAATAACAACAAAACCCAGAAATCTCATGAGCGCCCTCTTAGTAATAGAAACAGGAAACAGCTGTCACAGGTCTTACTTGACCTTGCCCTACAACTTTGCCTAAATAGGTTATGGTAGTCTTTGCGAAGTCACACCTAGCTAAGTTTAGAGTAAGATTACCCTAAACCAAATGATCAAACAAGGCCTGGATCTGGTTTAAGTGATCATCCCAAGAGTCACTGTACACCACAACATCATCTAAATAAACAGAACAACCTTTCAACCCAGTCACAAGATGATTCATTAAGCGTTGGAATGTGGCTGGGGCATTTCTTAAGCCAAATCCCATAACAGTGTATGAAAACAAGCCAGACAAAGTGATAAAGGCAGGGATCTCCAGTGCTCTTGGAGTTAAATGCACTTCCAAGCACCCTTTGAGAAGATCACTTATTTCTGACTTTGTTGACAGTCTTCAACATGGGGCAGCAGATACGAATCAGGTTTAGTTACCGCATTAACTTTGCGAAAGTCCGTGCACATCTGTGGACACTTGTCTAATTTTAGCACTGTCAGGCAGGGGGATGCTGGAAGCAAAGGGAACAGCAAGGTTATCACCAAGCATGTACTTCACCTCTTTGTCAGTGACCTTCTGCCTTTCACCTGAAACACAGAAATATTTGACAGATTGGCTTAGCATCACCAACATCAATGTTGTGTTCCATTAAACCAGTCCTTGTAGGTGTATCTTCAAACAAAGATGGGTAACCTCTGATTAGCTCAGCTAACTGTAGAGCTTCATCACTTGGCAAATGAGCAAGGAGTGAATCTAATTTTTCCAGAGTTTCTGAATTTTTCAAATGACGACAAAGTACAGCCTCATCCAGCATTGCCACTTCCTCCCCTCCTTGAAGAGTTGACTGATGTACCTCACAAGCAGTCAAAATAGTAGCCCCAACAGAAACTTCAGATTTACCCAGCAAAGGCTCACAGGCAAAATAGGGTTTAAGGAGGTTAACATGGCAAAGCTGCTGTCTCTTCTTCCTATCAGGAGTCGATAGTTACCATGAAAAATTTGCTTGAAATGGTGACCCCACAACTGGCAATAGTGCCAAGACTTGATCCCCCTCACTGAATTGTCACTTCTCAGAATGTCTATCAAAGTTTTCATTTTGTTCTAAACTATAGCCAGCTTTAGTTTTGCCAATTGACCTGCTGTGTAAAGGTGACGACAAAAACCATTGACATATTCTAACAGGTTAGCTGGAGTATCATTTGTGACCTAATTACCACATACTGCCAAGGGACTTCCCCACTCACTATCTGCCAAAAAAAAACCTAAACTCAACCCTAGTCTTCACACAGATCTGCTGCAGGTAATTATGCACTCAAAACCAGTGGGAATCCCATGGAGGAGCTCCCAAGAACACTGTACAGGCAACCTGTACAGTGAACACCAACCACTTCCCCGCAACTTAAACAAAAGCTGGCATTGCCAAAAGAGGAAAATGCCCCTGCAGCCTACAAGAGGAAGCCCCACTTCCAACATGCGCTTCACAAATAAACAAAAACCATGGGTTTAAAAAAAAAGGAAGTCTGCCAAAAAATCTGTTCCAACCCACTGCTAACCAAGCTGCCCCAAACTAACACAAACACTGAACCTCCCAAGAGCACTACTGCAACACACCTGACTCAACTAAACGTGTGCGATCTCCCCAAAACCAAAGTTAACCACAACACTAAACCAAGATTTAACTAACTCTAACCAAATTAACAAATAACCATTGCATAAGAGTAAACTCAGCCAAAAACTAGGTTCTGTCTCTGGTAACAAGCCCCCACTTGTTACTACTCTGGCTCACAAGCAGCAACAAAGAGGGGAGACCACATCAAAACATCAAGTCAACAGTATTTATTAAACTAGAAAAGCACTCGGAGAGCGCAGACCTCCACCAAGGATTGCCATTCCAATTTTACGCTCCATTTACCAATGTTAATAAAAATTTCAAAGTGATCCAGAAACCAGGATTCCTTCTGGATCATCACCAAAATCTAATCGATTGGTCCTTGTATCATTCCCAAGCGATCCCAAAAATTTCATCGAAATCCGTCCATAACTTTTGAAGTTATTTTGTACACCGACACACAAACAAACAAACAAACAAACACACGCCGGCAAAAACATAACCTCCTTGGCGGAGGTAATAAAGGGAAAATGTGACATCCTTTTATTCTAATGCACATTATTTAACAAAATATACACCACCACCACCCAAAAAAAGGAAGATTTATTTTAAGGTTTTTATTTTATTTTTTCCCCCTTTTGGGAATTTGGGTGGGGGGTGTTCTAAACAGAGAACTTATATGGAATGTGGAACTTTTTTGGAACATGGAACATGTTTTACCATTGCTGTCTTTTTAGACAGGATATTCTAATGTGCTTTGTTATTGTCGTTTTTTTTTAACCCTGCTGTAAGGCATTTTCCCAAATGAAAAAATAAAATTACATTTGAATAAAAAAAAAAATTTGTCTCACCTTCATGGATTTCGGGTCAAGTTTAGCCCAGTGAGTGGGAGTACTAACGTCCTTGGACTCATCATCATCCTTCTCGTCTTCCTCCTTGATAGGGGATTATTTAGATAGAGACAGGCAGAGAAAAAGAAAGAAGTGGGATAACAAAGAGTCAGCACACCATTTGTGGCCTGAGTGAGTTTTAAGTTGATCCGTGCAAGAAGCAACGTCACATCTGTCTTTCTTTGTCTCGTCCTAGTGAGCTCTCGACTGTGTTTAAATCCACTGCTACTGAAGCGTACACAGGGAAGCTCTCTAGCTCTTATAAAACCAACAGAAATGCCCCCCAGCTGCCAATCAATCAATCTGTGGAACACAAAAAAGGTAAAAATCAATGAGAGGTGTGTAGGTACATCAGGTGAACTGAAGCTGGTCTCCAAACAGTGTGGATAAGGTGGCCCTAGCATGGTCTATGACTGGGATACCCAGTATTGGTATTTATGCGCTTTAAAGACCTATGTCACATGGGAGCGATCTGTGCTTCTGTCCAACCAACTGCCCTGGAAAAACCAAATTCTACATATAGTCCAAATGAAAAAGTAGAATCCAACAACAAGAACAGACAAGAAACAGGACTTGGGGGAGGTTCTGTTTTCAAAGTCAGATGGTATCAAATTGAGGTGAAAAAATCATATAAAAAAAAAAGACAGTTCTACAACACACACATTATTTGCATACAGCTGACTCCACAGATTCCAGCACAAACACTTGAGACTTCGGTCTATAAAAAGAAAGACATTGGTTTTAATTTCATAAGTAGTCTGAGATTTGAGAGAATTGTGACACCCATTTGCAAGCACCCATATTGATAGCAGGATAAGCAAGAAATACTCCTCAAAATGGCAGGATTAAATAGAATTATGCCCAGATTAGTGCCCAATTAATCATGATCAAGGAGCTGGAAGCTGTTTTATCAGCTGCGACTGGGGGCTATACAATACAGCCTAGTCTCACTGCTTCCACTGTATGTGTCTGCTGGATGTGAGGGAAGGTGGGAGTGCTGATGGAGGAATGGAGCAGAGGAGAAGGGGACAGGTGGAGAAGTAAACAGAAGAAGCCTAGGTGAAATCTGGTGGAGCGGTAATCTGCCTGGTGTTCATGTCTGAGCGTGAGTAGTGAGGGTGCTTGGCGTGTGGTGTGTATCTGGGGTTTATTTTTTTGTAATTCCTGTGCCTTCCTGTGAGAATCGGAAATGAGAAGAGAGGGATTAGCGGTTCAGTGCCTGTTCTCCATCCGCCTCCTTTCGCTCGGCCGACAGCTTCTCAGCCAGCTGCTCCCGGAGTCGCCGTGACAGCACCTCCCACTCTGAGCGGGTAGGAAGACAATGCCAAACATCCGGAAGAAACAAAACCACTGTCTCCACATGAGCAGGGACTGTCCGCCCCTTGTGTGTCTCCTCTGGCCGATGATAGCGAATCTCTGCAAAACGATACCTGTCGCAAAGGAAGAAGGTGCATTGGAAAGAAACATTCTGGTCAGGGCACAGAATAAAAGGCAAGCCTATTAGGACGAGCCTTCAACAGCTACTCCCTCCCGCGAGGTCAATGAATGATCAGCATCATTACACTGACCCTTCTCCCCCACCACACACGGCATAGACAAATGGGCCCAGTCTGCAGCTCTCCAACTGTTGTCACAGGTTATGGCAGCAAAAGTTGACAGACAATCACATAGAATAAATAAATCACACGCCCAAATTCTGCCCCATTATTAGCCATCTTCAGCCAATTATAGATGGTGAGTTCTGCATTTAACCTAGGATACACTTATGTAACGCACTACATTAGAGTTGTGCGAAGAAGGGAATCAACAGGACAGTGAAAGCCAGTTAAATATGTAAGATATTTAACAAAGACCATAGGAAAAAAAAAAAAAAATCAAAGAAAACAAAGTAACAGCAGTGTCTTCTGGTCCAGGCTACTGCTTCCAGCCACAAAGTCCATGCGTTTTGGTTTATCATCACAACAGGATATGCATATACATGTTTAGAAAGTGTGACAGAAAGGGAGGCAACAAGACAACACACAGAGGCAAAAAGAACATTGCACAAAAAAAGGAAATAATGGGTAGCAAATTAAAAACAATCATCATTAATATAAAAAACAAAACAAAAACATTGCTCAACATGTGCACAATGAGATTTAGTATCAGGTCGTCACACGATGCACAGTATTACAGTTAATTAATTTGGGATTTCAGTCACAGAATGAATACAAAGCTGGAGTAAATATTGATGAGTAACAACGCTTACCACTGAGTGCACAGACTAAGGTCTATGCCTGTGAGTGCCTTGCAACAGCGTATAGCTGTCTTTATAAGGACTGAGGGATCCTTCTCTGGGTCAGCTCCGTCCAGAGAGGGAGACCAGTGGCCACCAATGGCCATGGCCTCATCTTTACCTCTCATGCCCACCAAAAACTGAAGGAGAAAGACAGACGAGTACAAAGGAGAGCAATAGCAGAGGACAGCAGGTTAGATGGAAACAGGGAATGCGGATACAGGGGTATGGTAGGTGAAAAGAGCCAAAAAAAAGAAGATAAAAGACAGAGAAAGACAAAAACGTCAATGGTACATTCAAGCAATCAAACCTCTGTGGATCCACAGCCAAAAAGTGTAAAAATTAAAAAAAACAAAACAAAACAGCTGACATCAGTTTAAGTTACTCCACATTGAGGGCATTCAGAAATGGAATAGGGCTTTTACATCACTGTCAGCTCTGTTTGTAATGCTATGCTACAAGTGCATTCATTAGTACAGCAAGAACATACCTTAATAAGTCTGGCAGGATGCTGAAAGGAGTCTCTGACCTCCTGGGAATCCTCTGCCAAAGCACAGGACTTGTGATAGAGCTCCTCAATGCTGGGATTAGCCAGCAGCATCACCTGAATCATCACACAACAATAACTTAAAGAGTTGCAAACTTTTTAAGACACAGAGATCATTTGTCCTTTATTTTTGTAACCAATCACAAAGTACTGTTCTTGGAGTATGAAATGGTTTTAGGCTGCTTTGAAACATTAGATGATCCGAAATTAATTTACATGATATTCGTTATTGAAATAATAAAAATGGGTGTTGTCATTCATTTAAATTGAGCTTTGCTTTCCATTTCTCATTTACTACAAATGTTGACTTCTCATTACCTTGCCACAGGTCTTCTGATAATTATTTCTAGAGCTATATACAGATGGCATGACAACACCTGAATTACAGGCTACAGCACAAGTCAATGTACAAGACTATAAGGCTGTCACCATGCTGCATTCATCTGTTCCACTACTGTAGTAAACAAATAAACAAAGCTAAGAATTATTCTGTCAGAACAGTGGCATTTAAGTTGGAAGAGGGAAAAAAATATGGCAAAAGAATATGGACCCAGTAAGGGCTCAGGAAAAGACAGCAAACTGAGAAACCAACTCTGCAAAGAACTCTAGTGGGAAGTACTGTTAAGCACACAGACAGGTATGTCGCATCTTTTAATGTTGTGTTACTGTTGGTCTTGATCAGGGGTCAGCAACCCTGGTCCTAGAGAGCCACAACCCTACATGTTTTAGATGTATCCCTCTCCCAGCACACCTGAAGGTCATTAATCAAGCTTCTGCAGAGTTTGGTGATAGGCTGATCATTTGAATCAGATGTCCTGGAAAAGGGACACATCTAAAACATGCAGGACAGCAGCTCTGTAGGACCAGGGTTGCAGACCCCTGGTCTAGATCTAGGCCACCTGTTGTCACATTTAGGATGGACAACCCATATCTCTGCTACAGTCACAATTTTCTTCCAGGAGGTCACTGGTTGCAACACAATGAAAATGGTTTTCTTTCAGTGTGATCCAAGACCACAGATTTGGACCAATGACCACAAATACAAAATATTCCTGACTTCTCATCATGTATCTGGGACCCTCAAATCTCACACTTTGGGTTGAGATATAGAAAAGGACAGTGGGTAACCCTTGTAACTTGTGATAAATCAATAGTTATAGAAATAATCTGTTGTTGGGCATTACTGAGCATCTTACCTTTGCACTGTAGGTGTGGTTAGCATCTGGTGGGTCCAGCACAGCTGTGTTCTTGACTAAAGAATCAACCTCTCTGTGCATGATATGGAAGTTGCAGGCATTATTAAACTGGAAGGGCCGTGAGAGGGGGAAGGCATCCACCCAGGTGAACACGGCATTAAAGAAGTCACTAGGAATGTAGAGACTCTGATAGCGCCTCCTCAGCTCCATCATGTCACAGCTCGAGCTGCAGACCGAAGAATCAACAATTACTATTTGGATGAATTACTGGGTATATTTGTAAACCACATGAGACATGGAAGTCTTACTTACCCATCTAAACTGAACTTGGAGAATTGAACTGTGTAGCGAGGCATCACCCTCCGAGGTCGTCGAGGTGACCGATCCCGTCTTGGAGAGCGGTCTCTGGAACGTTTGCGTGTTGGTGAGCGTTCTCTTGAACGCCTGCGTTCACGGTCTCTGTCTCTGCAAAGGAAATTATTCAAAAGCAGTTTTAGAATTTCTTTTTAATACAAAATGTTCAAGAAGTGGCGAGTGGCTTCATACAATTATTGGCAAATAGAAAAATAATCTCAGATGAAATATGATGTAATCTGACCTGCGTTCCTCTTTAGTTCTGAGAATGAGCTCAGGACCTCGATCATTTCGACTTGGGAAGCGAGGAGGAGGCTCAATCCGTCGTACGGGCTGTGGCTGAGGCATCATTCTAACTGGAGGTTGAAGCAGCCCTCCAGGAAACACATCTAGAAACATTTAAAATAATGTGGCCATTAAACCACGACATGATGCAGAAATACAGGTTTCAATTTAAAAATAATATCATGTAAATAAGTAACCTTTACCCTTGGGTGGAGGCTGTGGTAAGAGAGGTTGTGGAGGGTTTTGGAGAAGCGGGGCCAGAGAGGCAGCCGAGAGCTGGGCCTGCAGTAATGAAGGAGGGGGAGCCTGGGCTGGAACACTGAATGAAGTCGGGGGAGGTAGTGACTGCAGCATGGTGGGCGCTGGTTTCATCATGTTGGGAGGTTGAGGCTGACTCTACAGAAAAGCATGAAAAACAGAGGTAAGTACAGTATACAAAAGTCAGACCTCAATTGTAATTCCTTAAAATGATACCAACTTTCACAAATAAAGACAGGAAGATGTACTGTTCAAAGTCTCATGTCAGTGGCTGCTTGACAAAAAGAAGCTGTGAAACAGTCTGAACATCTGCTTGAATGAGAAAATTAGGAAAACCCTATCAAAAAATGTGTCCCGATATGTTTCCCTATTCAACAATCCCCTGGTGGTAGACAAATAGTCTATAGTAACTCATAAGGCATTTGGTTTATTTTAACTATTGGACACACGTTAAGAATCTGTCAAAAGTCATGATTTTAGATTTCACCTTTGTGAATGTGCAAATGGTTTGGATGAAAGAAATAAGAAGCAATGCTAACCAAACTAATTTGAAGGTTAAATTGACTTTTCACATGATTTACGCGGAATGCTCTAAAACATCTATAAATGTTTATTAAAGGTAAGAAATAACTTAGGGTTAAATGTGTGTATAAGAAAGTATGATTTACAATTCACTGTAAATTCAATCTTCGGGACTAAGACCATATCAGCATTACCTAAGCAATGGTAATGAGTGGGCATCACTCTGTGCCAAAGGTAGATTACTTTAGCTGTAATGTTTCTTATTTGATTTTGACTAAAACTACATTTAAGGTCATTTATGTCTGATAAGATTGGTGTTAAAACTGGTCGGAGTCAATGAAATGATGCGCATCAGTGTGTATTAGCTTCAACAATCATAACCTGTGTGCAGTATTGGTAAAATGTGTACAATATGATATTTTAGATGCGTTTGACACGCCATCTGTTCAGCATCATTCAAAATACTTTTAAAATAATGGTGATCAACTACAATTCAATACCACATTCAATTATCTCAACTCAACAAAATTAATCAAAAAATAAATTGTATGTTTATCTGGTCCTGTTTATTCTCTGAATGACTGGAAACTAATGCAGCCAAATGAAATGTATTTGTGAGAAATGTGACAAGAACTAGAAATACGTTTATAGTGAAAACAGAATGATTTCAAAAAGACCCCTGTCATACAATATTTCCGGCTACTGAAGACACTGTCATCTGTATGTCCCCTGTAGAAAAAGGCACCAATTATGAGGTTAAAGATGAGTCTGAGGTAAGAATTAAAGCCCAAATGACAACCTAAACAAAATACACATTAATGGGTAATTATGCAAAAATGATGTAAAAATAGTCTCTTGGTCTGTAAATGTTCCCTTAAAATAGAGGAAAGTCTTGTTGAAAACACTAGAAAATGTAGTTCTATCCATTTGGATGCAACAGAAAACTAAAAGAAAAAAGCAAAAACTGCAGTTAAAGACAGACTTAACTATGGTTAGATATTAGGTTCAGCAAGAAACCAGTAAACATACAAAAAATAAAAAATAAAAAAATCTAAGAAAGAAAGGAAGAAGGGACGAATATAAAATGTGTGATTCACAGCTAGGGGGGTTACATTTTGTCTGTTGTCCGGAGTGGAGTGCATGTCTGAGTAGCGCAGCTGCATCCCTGGTTCATTGTAAAGGTTGCCGAGCTGTGGGGAAGCTTGAGGTAAAGGCTGAGGCTGCTGTTGATGCTAGGAGGGATTGAAAATACAACAGTCAATAAAAGACAGAGAGGAAATGTTCAATTTGGAAAAAAAATAAATCCTAGTTATATTAGACTTCGCTCCCAAGACTAAACGCAAGATGAAATCATGAATCTCAAAGTAATACATTGTAATTCCCCCGAAAAAAAGACAACTGTTAAGCAAGTGTTCCGGTGTTTATTCTGACCTCTAAGGCTGAAATAAAAAGAAAAATTATGTAATGCAAACTGACCATACCAGATTTTAAAAAATGAGGAAACGGGAAGAGGATGTCGATTTTTGTTCAAAAGACTAGATTGGTTACATTGTCTTAATGTTGAAGGTTTTTCTCAGACAGATGGAGTGGCATAGGTGGAAACAAGTACTTCAAATAAGTTAATAAATCTAGTTCTACACCTATAATAATAATAATAATAATAAAACAAAGCATTGACTGACTGACTAAAATCTACAAAAAATAAATAAATAAATAATTTCCTATGAACAAGCTGATATTCTAACATTTTAATCAAAAAAGCCACCTTTATAAAATTTTCCTTAATAACAAAATATCTTTTTTTGAGATCCAGATAATGTTCAATTTTACTTGGAAAAAGTGGTATTTGACCATGATTCAGACATATGAACTGCTTTTGTCTCTAAAATAAATTAAAAAAAGCCAATTAATGCAAAGACTTTTTTTAATAAGTCAAGAAATATTTACAAGGAAAATCTTAATTCTAAAAAGGAAAAACAGTCAAAACTACAAGTGTAAATACAAGTCTACCTACATCACAAGGATGTATCATTCTGCTCAAAAAGCATTTTCCTTTGTCTTTGAGAGACTGTGTGCAACCTATGAATATTCTCACCGACTGATTTGCCAGCTGAGGTAAGGTCTGGATGCGTTGGGCGTTCCACTTGAAGGGCATGTTCGGGTTGTACACCGCTTCCACTAGGACCCTGTCACCCACTTGTGGAGTCTTCCCCTTTACGGCACTTAAGATATAAACAAATGTTCAGATGTCTGGCCTGAGAGGGGACCAGCTGGCATTAAAAAAAATCTTTAACTGGTGTAAAATAAGGTACCAGTCTAAGAAATAATCTAACATTATTTTATTTTTTGTTACCTTAGCTGAAAGAAGACATCTTCATCTACAAAGCCAAATGTGTCATGCAACTTGTTGACGACACCAGTAAAGACTCGCTGCTTCTGGGGTTGTGTTTGCTGTTGATGACTTGAGCGTGGAGTTGGGTAGGACACAGTAATCTGGGCAGTCTGCTGGGGGTTAGACAGGCTCAGACTGGTGGGCAAAGCGACAGGGGGCTGAGGATTGGGACAAGCGAAGAGTTTCATGTTACATGTAAAACATGCATCAATATCCTTGCATAATATGAGGAAAACCTATAATTATGTACACCAACTTTTCCATACCATCATGATCAGATGATTAGCAATAAAATTCATAAAAAAAATCTGTTCATCTGATTTGTTAAATATTGTTGAAAATTTTTTTTATTTAGGAAAAACACACTGATGACAGGAATCCTTTACAACAGGCAACTGTCAAGTTTTAAATACCTGAGAAATGAGTGCCTGTTGAGGTTGAGGGAGCTGTGAAAACATAAAACAAAAATTGGGTTAATCAAAATGATGCCACTGTATCCCTGTAGATCTACCCACACTGCAAAACTGCAACTTTTGCCCTCATACCAGCTGCTACACCCCATGGATGAGTATTAAATAACAATTCTGCCAGTGGAAACATGATCTATGTACATATATAGACACAATCATTTGAGGAGTCCTGTTAACCTATACAACCCAAGGCACTGTATATATAGAGTAGTTATGGATGATGAAAACCATGGGTTCCAGAAATAAAATTTATTGAAGTACAAAAGAACCAAAAGACACATTTTACTCCTTACATAGAAACAACTAAATGAAAGCAGAGGGTGTTTTAGATTTGAGTTCAACATGAGCCATCCTTCTTCTCAAACAGCAATACACTGTCTACACCATCTTCGGAAGACATCTACTTTGCTAATGTGTCATGTATTATATGAAGCCAAAGTTTGAGGGTCCAGATATGAATAGTATACACTTGCCAATGATTAAAAATGATCAGATTTCAAAACACTAAGCATTACCAGTGGAGTTCACAAAGTTTAGAAGCCTATGATTTACCTGATGAGGTACATTGTACAGTTGCTGTTGAGGGGGCTGCTGAGGAGGCTGCTGTTGCTGTTGTTGCTGCTGCTGTTGTTGCTGTTGTTGTTGTTGATACTGCTGGAGGGCTGTATTAATCTGAGACTATACATATACAAGAAAACATGATATAGTAGTTGATAAAAGACACAAGTGTCAAATAGGTTTCAATGTGACCAAGGATGAATGTAAGCATTGTGCTTAAAACTGCCTCAGTCTGACCCACCTGTTGAAGTGCTGCAGCAGCAGCTGCTGCAGCTTGCTGCTGCAGGGCAGCAGTTTGCTGAGACAGCTGATAATTTGCAGCAGATTGATTGCTCAGAGAAGCTGCAGCCAACGCTGACTGCTGAGAGTAAACAGAAGGAGATGCACCCAACAGAGACGGCTGCTGTACACCAAGAGCTACAGAGACAGACACCAATGAGACAAATATATTAAAATGGCGTGGATAAATTCCCTATGCAAGTAAGCACTGGGCTGGAACAGAATGTTTCAAGTGGTAGTTTAAGTAAAAACAAACAAAACAAAACTCAAGATTGAAATACTCACAGTGCAGGCTGTTGAGGTCCAGAGACTGCCCTGAGTGGCCGGGTTGGGATACTGCTGTGGCGGCGAACTGAGTCGCCCATGGTGGGTTCTTCTGTCCCCCAAACTGGGCCATGACTCGCTCAACTTAAAGACAGTCTCTATTTGACAGGCCGATGCTTCACTTCTAAACGACAAAAACACACTGTCATGTCTAGGGTTTAAGTTTAATGACTTCTGATTTCCCCCCATTAACTTCAGAAAAATTAACGTAAACTATATTCCAAATGGAGAAAGTCGTATTCCACCCATTTGACTGATGATCCTATAACCTTCAGCTGTCATTTCTTATTACGCATTAGGTTGTGCTGCTGCTGGTACAAAACAGTCAAATGACTGACCACCGAAATGTAAACAAGGTGCAGTTGCTCAACGTGCAAGACCAATCGTGTAGCTGCAATACCTATTATGATACACGCAAATCGAATATGCTGACATTACTAAGCAGGCCACATGATCATCAAACCGCTAGCACCTTCAAATGCGTATGTCAGATTGAACCAAAGCCACAGCAATCTTCAACAAGTAGCAACTGCTGCATTAATATAATATTAAAAGTCTTACAGCTAATGGATGAAATTAGTCGCATGACGTTTCGTTTATGGAGAAGGCGATTGACGGAGTCGTTGGCACAAACGTTCATTATATACACCCTTGATCCACGCCGGAGTTCAGATTAATATCCGCTGACACAGCAGCCTCGGCATACTGAACTGCAGTCCGCTAATGTTAGCTTTAGCAGCACTAGCATGCTAGCTAACACACAGAGCTAGCTCATAGTTCAGCGCGAGGTTACAGCTGTCTCGCTGGTTAAAACTGTTATTATTGTGACTTAATGATCGCTGTGTTATTGTTTTTGTCATGGTTTCGCCCGCTTTGTTAAAACGAAATTTGTTTAGACATTGCCAGGTGAATACGCATCGATACCCATGCAGCAGTGGTCAGATAGTCTCTACTTATATTGTTAGGTTAGCTTTGTTGCCAGAGCACTCGTGCTGGACTTGTTCTTAAACGCCAGGCCCGAGCTAGCGTTCGCTGGCACCGGCTCTCAATTTTTAAATGATCCATAAGCATAAAAGGAAATTTATTTAGTAACAGCGCAAAATCACAGACAGACTCAAAGATGCAGTGTGGGCACAAAAAGCAAAGGAATAAGATGTGATGAAAACATCACCATCAGTACTTACCACTGTCCTCTGTACCGGCCGATAGAGACATGAAACACGCCTGCGCACAGTGGAAAAACTGATCCTTGATCCAGGCCAGAGATTTGGAGGTGACTACAATGTGGCGAGACTGGGACTAAAGCATGGCTCACCTTTTCTCACTTTTATTAAAAAGATACTCTTCAATATGTACGTAATTTATATTTCGTTACATTTAATTTTATTTGGTAATAATCAGTTCAATTCTGGAAAACATAGAAATACAACTCTTATTTTTTTCTTTAATTTTTGATGGGCTGAACCAAATACATAAAACTTTAGACCCAATAGTCCAAATTTTTGCCACAAAATTATTTAAGATCTATCACAAATCACCTCTACTTTGCTGAGATATTCCACCCCTCTGGCAGGAATCTGATTAGGCAGAGTATGCCTTGAGGCTGGTCAGAAAAGGAATACTACTCACTTTGCTGCTGCCAGTAAGTTGAATGTTAATTAACTTTAGTGTACCTTCATATCTGTGAGGTTTAAAGTTCAGTGTCTGTTAAATGTCTTTTCAAAATAAAATTGCAGATTGTGAAGTGATCTGTTGCAATCAGTCTATGACACACCTTTGTAGTAAGGATGCAGATATGCCACGATAGATAGATAGATAGATAGATAGATAGATAGATAGATAGATAGATAGATAGATAGATAGATAGATAGAT
>JAPTYR010000008.1:29025423-29041283 GCA_029814505.1 Siphamia roseigaster | reverse complement strand
TCAGCCCCTGATAACACGGTGAGTTCCATGTCTTTGAAAATGAAAGTTTAATGCCGTTTTATGAACGATTGTTCGAGAGCACCATGGGAGTCAATGTAAAGGTGGGGGGGCTGCACCGGAGAAATGTAAAATACTCCTGGCAGGAGAATTTGTTCACATTTTGATCACAAACACACTAACTCATCTCAGACCACCTAAAAATTGGGCTTTATGTGCAAAATCCCGAGCCAACACTTTAATCTAAGTTTTTATGAACATCTACATGACTAGTAAATTAAATGTAGAAACATACCTGATGTTCACTGAAAAAAAAAAAAACGATGCACGAAGCACAGAGCAGTTAAATAAAGTTTAGATATACAGAGAAAAGTAGCGCTGAGTTAAATGAACAGACTGATGAGAAGGACAAACTACCTTAAGTAACAGAAGATTTGCAGAAGTGAATCCTCAGAGGACTGAAGAAAGTTTTTGTCTGTAAGCTTCTTGTAATTCACTTTTAAGCAGAAACAATTTATCAAAATAACATGATGGAAATATGTTAATGCTCCGTGTTTGACACCACACCCTTTGGGTCCTACACACAGATCGAGTCAGCAGATGCCTGTTTAATCTTAGCCAACAAATACTGTGCAGATCCTGATGCTGAAGATGCCTCTAATATCATGAGGTATGGTCCCCCTCCACAGTATTTAAAAACTAGAACAGTGACTTTTGTACTCATATGTCTGTTTCTGCATTTTTTTTTTATTCTAGGGTTATTTCAATAAAAAACTACCATCCCAAGATCAGAATAATCACACAGATGCTACAATATCACAATAAGGTAAGACACTTGAACTGCTCACACATTCAGCTACAGTTTTATTATGTAGACGTTTGTTTAACTTGGCCTACAGTCGTGTTTTTTACAGTTTTGTCAACAAACCACATATGGCTCCTTTCAGTTATATTTTTTCCATCACTTTCTAGTTCAGGGAAACATCTTGGTGATATTGAAAACAATACAGTAGTTCTCTTAGAGGAAGTCTCAGATTGACTACTGGTATGTAGCTAAAATACAAGCATTAAAGGACCATAAGGAAAATATGATCTGATATGATATGAAAATACCTATAACACAACGGAGCCTTTAATCCATTCAAATATTTGAGCTAAAACAATGTGACAGTGAAACAACATGCACCAAACAGAGTCCATTGTGTAGATTCAGTCATCATTTTGTTCATTATTCCTTTGTGTGAGCTCGTACATAGGGGCTGTTTTTGCCAAATATCCTTCTGAGACCCAGGAAAGTGAAAGTTGTAGCTTTTTTTTCTCCATTAAACATTTGTCTTGATTGGAAACTGCACAATGCAATGTTGTTGTTTTTTCCCAGTTACATTTTAAAAATTACTTTTCTTTATTTTTTAATGGAATGTCCTTTGTAATAGACAGAATTTTTAACCCTTTAATTCCCGAGACTTTAACAGTTCCAAAGTTTTAAAAAAAAAGCAACAAAATGAACAAAACCAGCCAAAGTGATCAATAAAAAACAAAAAAATTAATAATAAACCAACAAAATAATAAGTAACACGAATAAAGTAAGACCAATGGAAAAAAAAGTGAAGAACGAAAATACAGTAATAAAATACAAAAACTAAATGTAAAAAATAAACATAATAATAATAATAATAATAATAATACATAACTAGTATTGTAATATGGTGCCAGTATTTTTTATTTTGGCTTTTTATTTTTCTAAAGCAGTTGATTTTTGACACCTGTTAATCTGCATAGACCAGTTCCATGCACAAAACAGCAAAAAAAAGAAAAAAGGCTGAATTTTTCTGAATATTTAAACTAAACCATCCATTCAGAACATGTCAGCACTGATACATTAGGAGTTAAAGGGTTAAGTAAAACTATGGATCCTTTGTCCCCTACTGAGGGCAAAATGCACTCCTTTTTACAAGTGTAAAAAGCATAAAAGTTGATTACAGGCACAAATACGCCTCATAATAATTCAGAGAATAGGGGTGTGTGCAGTATTCTGTGTCGTGTGACCCTTTGTGTCTGTGTCGTGTCATGAAGGCCCATCTGCTGAACATTCCAAGCTGGAACTGGAAGGAGGGCGACGATGCTATCTGCCTGGCAGAGCTGAAAGCTGGATTCATTGCCCAGAGCTGTCTGGCCCAGGGCCTGTCCACCATGCTCGCCAACCTCTTCTCCATGCGCTCCTTCATTGAGGTAATACTGAGGGCAACATAAACCCTGCCTCCCCCGCTCCCTTTGGACACCCTGAAGGAGCTCTGATTAATGAATTCCCACATTTAATTTTGTTAATGAGATGATTTATTCAGTGTTTTTGAGGTTTATATATAATACGCGGATACAGTAGATGGATACAGTAGGTTCACTGCGTACAGATGGAGTAGATCTATCAAAGGCGGTACATTCACTGAGAAATTATGACATCTTTGTCCAGAGAAAGACTTCCAAACGCAGTGTTTTCAGTCATGCTGGCACATCATATTTTATTGTGACATTTCATATGGAATCTGTTCAGTGTTTTGCGGCTTAAAATTGAAGAGGTGCTTGCTTCCATCAAAGAACTGTTCTCATGTCATAAAGATGATGGATCGGCTTATAATGACCAGGCTGATGTTGTGCGGTGGAACATCTGCAGACCACATTGTGCTGCTGCTGGAATAAAACCAGTGTTGCTTTTTTTTTTTTTTTCTTTTTCTCATCCTTTTTTTTTTTATTTTCGTATGTGACATTTCCGCATTTGTTTTCTGTCAGATTGAAGAGGACACATGGCAGAAGTATTACCTGGAAGGAGTGGCTAATGAGATGTACACGGAGTATTTGTCCAGTGCCTTTGTGGGCCTCTCCTTCCCCACTGTCTGTGAGTAAGTATCACTCTCTCCCCACTCAAAAATCCCAACAACAACGGTAGGTTCTCAGCTCTTGAGAAATGAAGAGTGTGAAGTTTGAAGGTGTCACCTGTAATACGTACTTTTCTTTAACGGCCGTATATGTTTTCCAGGCTGTGTTACGTCAAGCTGAAGCTGTTGCTTATTGCCATCGAATACAAGTCTGAACAGAGAGAAAGCAGGTTTGTACATTAAATCCATCCCTGAGTAACAGTAAATGTTTCAAATTGATGTCTTTGGTACAAAAAAGTAATATTTTTTTGTCCCAAATCCTCTTTGCAGCTTTTTTTGCAGTTAATATTTATTGACATTGCAAAACAGTAGGAGTTAACACCAAAAATATACTTAAAACATAGAAGTAATCCAAACTGCACACCTCTGCCAAGGCAGTCAAACACATATTTTATTTTTTAATGAAAGATATTAGACATTGAAAGAGTTTTGGACTGCTTTTGGATCCATATTTGCATCTGAATACACACATATGTATTGTTCAGAGTACAACAACTTGTACAAAATGGCCAAAGAACAGAGCCAAGAAATCCTTTGAGAAAAATCCTTGGATCCAAAAGTAATTACTCATTATTTGGTACATTGTCTAAGTTTCCATGAAATTGTGTTGTCAACAAGTTTTTGGAGATGTTCTTCCCTCTGACAACCAAATCAGTACATCTGAGAATAGAAACTCCTTGGTGGAGGTAAATTCACAGACACAAAGCAGATGACCAAACACTACAGGAACGTATTCAGATGTAGTTTAGGAGAGAATTAAATCCCTTTTTCAGTCAGACTGTGCTGTCAATTTCAGAGACATAGTCAGACTTTTTGGACCGATTTGCTGCACATTTGAATTTCATGTCATGTGTTTTGAACTCTTTTCAATTGTGATGCAACTGTGTCCCTGTTGAGTCTGTATAACCACTAACTCTACGTCAATGTCAGTCTTATCACCTATAACAACATGAAATACTTTTTTTCAGTAATCTCTATTGCCAAATCCCACCCACCTTGTCCCCCATTCACCTGTGTCAAATGTTTATGTGCACTGACAAGTTCCGTAGTAAACAATGCTCTTACAGATGCTTATTTTGGCCAAAGTGTGACTCATTGATCTGAATTTTCGATGTTAACCTTACTTCTTCCATATAGTCATTTTGATGTTTGTATATAAAATGATAAACCTAAGGATACTTCCACTTGCAGTTCTTTTCTTGAAGATTATAGTTTCCCGTGTCATCGGTTTAACTAATGCACTTGTCACAGATCGCTGCCTTTTTAAAAGTAAACTTTTTATTATCTGCTTTTGGCATTAGATATATAGCTTTTTTAGACCTCATTATCGCACAGACACAGTACTGAATAACTAAATTGTATTTCTGCACAGTGACACCACATTCTGCTTTATAATTACAGAGCAGGCATAGAACATTAGCAACAGTTGGTTATATTCTCCTTTTCTTTTATGTTCATGATAACTGTTTGATTTAAGATTTTTTCTTGTTGTTTGCAGAAGCCGAAAGCGGTATGCCCTCTACCTTATCTTACTTCCAAAGTTCCACCCAATCTCCACCACTTTAAAGCTTCTGACTTTGGGAGTTTCCCCAAGGATATTTTTCCAAAAACTATCTCACAGGCCTCTTTTTCTAACTCTTTTTTTATGGTGTCCCTTGTGCTTAATGCACTAACTTCTTTGCAGGCAGAGAGAGGATAGATAAATTGGATGTGTTTGTAGAAGTGCTGTTTCTTTGTCTTTGCTGTTGTCGGTGTACCAAGGCCAAACGCTCACCCTCTCCATATCTACCTCTTTTTTGATCTTTTCAGTTTTGTCCTTTACCAGTCCTTTGCTTAGTTTATTTCTCTCACTTTCAGTTCTTTTTCAGTGTCGCTCAGTCGTTTCCCTCCTGTTTGTTAGCTTTTTTTAGGGTAATTCTTCCACTTGTGGTGTTTTTGGTTGTTTTTTTTTTATTTTAATCAATTGACAGAACAGTATTCATGGTTCTTTGACATAAACTTAGTATTGAGTTTGTGTGACACATATCTCAGACCTCAGATGTGGTGTCGATAAACATTGATACAGTAATATGTTGCTCTACATTTTGATTTACCCTTGAAAGAACTGACTGATTATCTGCCATTGCTGCAGGCAGTGGATGATATAATAGCATGTCTTTTTTTATGGTTTTATTACAACAGCAGCACCTCACCAGTGTTTGTTTCCTTTTTATCATTTCACACATTAGGAAAGGCATGGAATTGTTGAATTTGGATAACGTTACGTTTATCCAAACTGAAATTTGATAACCTTAGGCAATGATGTACACAAGTGTCCACTGTTCATTTTTGCATTCCACCACCCTCTCATATTCATAATTCTACATGTATATCCATCTATGCATGTATGTGTGTATGTCTGTGTGTACGATTTGTCTTCAAAGGCGTGTGTGAATGCGCGTGAGTGTGCATTCTTGTTCATCTGCGCCCCCATGTTCAGTCATGCTCGTGCGTCTCTCGAGTAGATGTCCTTAAGTGAGGTCACTTCCTGTCAGTTTGGTGTTTGAGAAACAATCCAACTGCACAGAAGTTACTGCAACCGTCTGCATCTACGTACCTGTCCCTATACCTGTACTGCAGTGGCTATGCCTTTCTGTTCGATTGTCTTCTTCATGCTGTTTGGTAACTGCATGCTATAACACTTTCACCTAAGGTGTTTGATGCTTGCCTTGTTGCTCACAATATGAGGTTTTGATGCTTTTTATGCTTCTATTCACCAGTTAGCACCCGACTGATGAAAAATGTCTTGTATAGATACAGTACAACTGTAAAATCTCAGATTTGGGCAGCAATGTTTGTGGAACTGTCTTGAGTTGATTTGTTTCTTTCATTTATTTTCACTAGAGAGCATGCCAGGCATAATGCCTGTTTCTACTCTGGGGGCCATTCAATCTGAGTGAATGTTATATGCTATTCTACTTCTTGCAGTGTGGGAACAAAAATCAGATCTGCATGACTGGTGCAATTTGATCACATTCTGAAATGCATATGGATTCAATTGCTCCCTTAATATTTTTGTCTATTTACTCCAATGTAACCTTTTCCAGAGCCCAGAAGAAAGACGTAGTATGATAGATGCTTCATGACATGTACCAGTTCCAATTGAGCTCCAAATCATATTTTACTAAAGCCAATACTGCAATATAGCATACAATTACACAGTAGTGAATCAGAGTGAAGTAGTTTACATTCATGTAGGTAAGAAAAATCATTCTAACACTACTAAGCTGTTGTTTCTTTTACCTATAATAATCATAAATACGTAGAAAATACTGGACACAAGTATCAGTAGTCATCTTCTTTCCTCTGGGCTTGTTTTCTGGAGGAGTGTGACCCTTAAAGGTTTGTGGGTTAAGTGTTTTGATATTTTATTTTATCTTATTTTTTTAACGTTCACACTCACATCATTGATGATTGTTGCCCACAGGTAACCATTAATGACCAGGGTGTGTGTGTGTGGGTGTGTGTGTGAGTGAGTGAGTGTACAGTATGTGTTCAGGGTGTCTAATATTTGTCTCAGTCTAATTAATGGGGAATGATACAGCCAGTATTCCTGAAAAGAAAAAAGAAAAAAAAAAAAGGTTTGACTAGTTTATCTGGTGGATTTAGAGATGATTTATTTTAGGGGTTGCTGAGTGTAATTTTATGTATTTTAATTTGAGTTAAATACTTTACATAGCGTTTTAAGATTGACCATGATGGACATAATTAATATAAGTAGGGAATAGCTGAATATTTTTTTTTTGGCTAGAATGATAATAGATGCTATAATATAGCAATAGTTTGCTAGAAAGAGCTGTTCATTCCCTTATATCCCACTGTCAAATACTAGCCCAGGTAACTACACTTACTGTACATTCTCTGTACTACTACAGACATGTCTTAGTGGACATCATAACGTGTCTCCACTACTGTAGACGACTGTATTTGAGTGCTGAGACTAAAACAGCTCCATGGCCATAATTTTAATTCTTTCTCCCCTCCTCGTCCCCTTTTTTTCTTGTACCTTCTTGTCCCCGTCTCACTTCAGGACTATCTGACACCACTCTGTAAAGCAAAGAATTAAAATTCAATGTGCTTCCATACTGTTGTACATTCTGTCCATCTGTGTGAGTAACATCAGCAAATTACCCCCAAATCCGAGTGATTCATGTAAAGTGATCAGCTATGCAAATCTTCTCAATTTAATGCTGAATCATGTGCCTTAAAAAAATGTACCAAAAAAAAAAAAAAAAAAAAAAAGTCCAGATAAATACAGTCCAGGTCTGATTAAACCTTCTACAAGTGTGTGTACCATTCCTCTTGATTAGCATGTTGTGTGACTCCACTAGATGTCTAAATGGTAATGAGCATGATGTGCCTGTTTCTCTGATTACCCAGCATCCTTATCAACCCGGGCAACCATGTCAAGATGCAGGAGGGAACACTGGGATTCTTTATTGCCAGTGATGCCAAAGAAGTCAAGAGGTAATATCGGTAACGGCTGGTGGCCAGTAAACACTCCAAGAAGTCGAAATAAAATAAGAGCTTTTTCCTCTTTTAGAGCATTTTTCTACTGCAAAGCTTGTCACGATGACATCACAGACCCCAAAAGGATCAAGAAGTGTGGCTGCAAACGACGTGAGTAGTGATGCCTCCGTTTGCCTCATCTCCCTCTTCCTTCCTTTCCTCTCACTCCCAAACCTCCTTGTGGGTCTGTGTGTGTGTCATGAATCTCCCGTGTGTATAGAATTATTACACCCCTTCCTGTATCATTGTTCTTCTATCCTGTGGTACTGTGTCTTTAGAGGTAATGAAGTCACACCATTATACCTGTAGGAAAATGTTTGTTATTGGTCCCATTTGATCTTCCATTCCATTCATTATGGTATGGTCACCACCCGTTTGGTTTGTTTCTCCCTGTTTAAAATGTTAGCTGTGTCATCTTATAAATGTGATTTGCTTTTAGTTTTACCATCATCTCTCAGAATTTTAGCGACCCAAATAAAAAAAAAAAGTACTGAAATAAATGTCATGAGGCTTCAAATGAATTGATTTAAAACAGGACAGATGTTTTATAGTTAAATAACACACCCACTATGATTGGGATCTTTCATATTTTTTCATAAATGTTAAGCAAAACGACTTTTCTTAGCAGAATCCTCCCATGTTCACGCTACAGTTTCATTTAGGTAAACTGCTGATTTCTGTTTTCTTTAATATATTTATGTCTGATGGACATGGCATTATGTTTTGTTGTATTACAGTTGTTACCAACAAGACAGTTGAATTTGGTATGATGACAGTTCCATTATTGCAATGGAAGTCTGTCCTACAGTATGTTCTGTTCTGTTTTGTTCTGTTCTGTTGTTTTTTCCCATGTTTCTTTATGACCAGTGACACACTTTTGATGTATTTCCTTCCCTGCTGCCATTGGAACACACCTCTTTATTTTAACTACTCACTGGTAGTGATTTATTGTGAGTAAAAAAGAAAATGGGTGTCCTACTACCCAGAGTGGAGTGCAAGTGTTTTTTTTTTATATCCTCTTCAGCCAATAATATACTGTATCTATGTTGCATGTACCAGTGTAGCTTCTGCATCCCTCTCCTCGCCTCTCATTTCTACACTGTGCTCAGACCAGACCAAAACCAAAAACAACAGGAATCAAACTCACACCAGCATCAGGCCTTTTCCAATCCCTGGCCCAACTTAGCCGATGCGTTGACTAGTTAGACGTGACTTTAAAACAGAGAACAACTTAATGAGATGTGGCCAGTTTTTCCTCACTTTTTGATCATCAAACCAAGCTCATATTTGGCATTTGAAAGCCAATCTGCAGCAAGTCTTATGTCATTAGCTGTTTCTAAACCCTTTATAGTGTCATGCTCCGAGGAAGTATAAAAGTAACGTAATGAAAATGTAAGCTGTCGTACAGTAGATTTAGAAGAGCTTATACAAGGGGAAGAAAATTAACAAGAACCAAATTGATCTGCTTCACGTCAAAGGAAGTTTTGTGTGTGGCTGTTCTTTCAGGGAGTAGAAAATGTCCTTCTTGGCCATTTTCTTACGAGATAGGTTGCCAAAACAAAATCAAAACAATCTGGTCTCCCCTTTCCCCGTTTCTCTGTGATCTCAGCCCCATTCTAAACCCTGGGTCTTTGCCCAGCTCTGGTTGAGGTTTCAGAGATCATCAGTGCCTTTCAGAGTTGAAATGTCACTCCACCAATGTTGTGCCTTTCAAATCTGGTCAGTTGTTAGGCCCTCTTTGTTTTTGTTTTTTTTGTTTTTTAAACTTACTATGCTAGGTGAGTCCAGAAAACCACTAGAAATAGACAGTGTTAATTGTCATAGCATTAGATCGCCACTAGATGGTGACGCTGTGCCAGAGTCCTATCCAAATAATCTAGGATTTAATGGTGATGTCTGTAGAGGAAACTCAAATCATCTCAAATCTGTTCAGCAAAAATGCAAGGAGAAAATTTGTGGATGATACAATTTATTTTCTAAAAAAGAAAACTGTCAGTGCAGTTTGATAAATGAATCATCCTGAGTTTGTTTTGTTCTTTTGTGGTCCTCTGTGTTTCATGTTTCCCTTCAAATCGTAATGTCGTTTGGCCCAAAAGTTCACCTTTTGAGCTCACTGTCATATTTCCTTGCAGTCTTGCTGAATAAAGACAAAATTAGGAGATATGTTAGAATGGTGCTTACTTTAGGACATCCTTATTTATTCAACATCACGCCCTGATAGTTTCTGTTTTATTACCTTGTGCAACGCTGGGTTAGAAATGATGATGACTGACCAAACATGCAGAAAGTCATCAGGGCAACCGTCATGTTGAATCGCCACTTAGGAATGCCCTGAAATGGACACCTAGGCTAGAATCTGGGTATTTGTGAAGTCAGAAGACATTGTTACTATATATATGTGTGTGTGTGTGTATGTGTGTGTTTGTCTTGTGTTCTCCATTGCTTCAAAATCATGTGTCATTACTTAACATTGTAAATACATGTCCGAATGCCCCACCAAATACTCTGAAGTCACAAAATTACAGCATGAACTGGTACTTTTTTTGCTGCTCGCTGCCATGCCCTTGAACTGTTTCATTACCATGAACAGTTATCTCTGTTACTTCCCCTTGTTGCTGAGACAAAAAAAAAAATAAAAATCTGTTTTATGCATGTGTATTTCATGCTCATAAAGCACATGTGCATGCTAGGATACAACAGTCCCTGATGCATTTCTAATCTTTCGTTTCCCATTCTTTCGTTTGCCAGAATCTGATGAAATGAAATGAATGAAATGGCTCCATTCAGCGGCTTAAAGTTAAAGATGCTGAACGTGTCTCTGTAAAAAGGTGCTAGACAGTATGAGTCTGCTGTCTGTTTGCACCTTGGCAATGAGAGAATGGGGACAAGGGACTGTTTCTTTCCAGAGTCACAGCAATCTACAGATGCTACTCTGGGGACGTTCACTCCTGCTTCCTTTAGGCTTCAGGGCTTCACACACTCACACAGAATCCCACATGCAGACACTATAGACACACACAGATGTAAACAGAAAGGTTACAGTATTTTAGCTGCGGAATGACGAGTAGACACAGTTGTTTTGTTTTGTAACAATACTTTAACATCAAATCTGACTCAAAAGCCTCTCACATTGAATTTGGATGATAAATGGAAAAAAAAAAAAACACTCAATTGAGAACTGTATTTTTCTCCTTAAATATGACTAGTCCGAGTCAGGTTTTATATCTTACGGCATTCAACTACTACAGAAATACACAAAAACTGAGACATTTAACATGTTCACACATTCCATTAAAACACTAATGTGTGTGTAGATGGTTTATATAGTTATTTTTATAGTTATTTTTTTACACACACATGCATGAATGAAGCCTACGTTGGGAGCAGAGCAGTGAAATTTCAATTTGACAAATAGCATGGAATGGCCAGTTTAGCCTGTAGTAGTAGTAGTAGTGTAATGCATTGGACAGAGTTGCTACAGCTGCATGATGGGATACAGGTACGTGATCCACTCCTTTAGCCAAATGGATAGAGGATGTACAAATGTATGAAACATTGTGAAACATTGTATGAGATTGTTTGCTGCTAAAAACATTGCTCATGGCTCCTTTTCCTGAATGCCTCCCTCTCCCTTTCCTTCTCCCCCTTCCTCCCCCCTCCCCAACTCCACCCCACTTTTCTAGTTTTTGCCTTTTGACCTGTTAGAGCCTTAGCACACAGCTTGACCTCTCAGATCACATGATGATAAAGTGAAAATTCATGCAGATTTCAACGATGACATTTCCAACTTGAAATCAAAACTAAAGCATTGAATCTGATGATTTAGTTGGTTAAATGTAAGTAGAGTTTGGACTAAACTCTTGCATCTTCACACATATGAAGTCGGGGCTCAAGTCTGTGGCAGCAGGTGTCTAAGGCTTGCACTTTATGATGAAGGTACCTTCCGACTTCCCCTGGATTGAATATTTCTCCTTTTGCCATTAACCTGCTGCTTTTCCTCTCCTCTCATCCCAAAACATGACTGTAGCCAAGATGTCCGTCTACAAACGAATGAAACTGGCATGTTGTTTTGATTGCGGCCGTTCAGAACAAGACTGCTCTTGCATGTCAGGCAGTGTACATAGTAACATGGACACCCTTCAGAGGGCCTACCCACTTTCCTCTGTCTCTGTTCATGATTGCGCAACCACTTTACGTGCCTGTAAGTTACACCGCCCAACACATGCTGTTACATGTCTGTGGTGTGTGCTCCGTGTATATACTGTACCATGCAGAGGTACCGTAACGTTGAGTGTGTATCTGTAATGTCATCCACGTGATGTGTTTTGTTGATCGTGACGCCATACTTTGTGTAGCTGTGGCTTAAATGTGATCATCTTTGTTTTATTTTGCAAAGGATTTTTAATCATTGGTTTATTTATTGCTTTGGAATATTTATTTATCTAACATTTTTGCCCTCTGGCTCTCTAATCTCTGTTGAATTAAATACTTTTTTTTTTTTCTCTCTTCTTAGCATCATTTTAGTTGGACGTCATTAGTTTTATTTTCTGATTTTCATATGTGTGATTGGTTAGTGGTGGTGTCGCTCTGTGGTGCTGCTGTAGTGTACAGTAGGTGTTAGACATGTGGCTACCGCATGCTGCATCAGTCAAGCAGTGGTGTGATAATATCAATATTGAAGCGTTGGTGTTTGATGTGTTATAACTGTTTGAAAGGTAAGATATGTGTACACACAAAATGACACGTGCTGCTTTTTTTCTTGAGATTTGTTCTGCAGGTTTTACTCTGTAATAATAATGATGTATGTTCAGTTCATCTAATCTTAAAGTTAAAGTCCCTGTACATTTTGGGGAACTTCAAATTCTCACTGTTTTCGGTTTGGACACTTTTCTGTTGATACAGCTTTCTTTGTTTTGCATTTGATTTTAATTTAAACCTATGGATTAATTTTTCAGTTTCGATAAAAGAGCGTCGATGAAAGTCAAATCTGAAACTATGTTATTGAGATGTGTTAGTGTTAGCCTTATAAATCAGGACCGGAGGAAAATATATGGATTAGTTACACTGATCTATGGGATTTTAGACAGAAAACAGGATATGTCTATATAGGTATTAACGGTAGAAATACCATCTGTCTGAAATAGTCACTCCTGTAGTCTTACGAAGAGACAGTCTGCAGCTGTGTATGTGCAATTTTATATTTGAACCAAGAGATAAAGGATTTCTGTTGCATTAAAGATGACTAGGAATTTAGAGAAGTAAGATACATTAAGGCAAAGAGAGTAGAGAAGGAAACAAATGCGAAATGAGAGGTACCAAAATTGATGTTGGCTTGATAAAGAAAAGGTAAGAGGACAGCGGCTCCTGGAAGATACCCCTCCTTTCAGGTTTCCTTTTGAGTGGATGGGAAATACTAAATTGTCTGTCAATTAGACATGGCAGCAGTAGGCCTCGCTATCAAAGCCTTAGGTTCAGACATACAGATCTGATTTCCTTCTCAACATTCTCCCACCGTCTGCCGACTCAGCCTAGATTAGTGTCAAACATGCCATGATGAGTTTGGCTTGGCCTCTTGTAGTTCGGCCTGCGCTGATATCCCTCGGTACCAATTACTGGCCATTACATGGTTACTGATCTCACTTCTCCCTCAACCCCCTGTTGGATTTCAGGAAAGCCTCCTCTGTCTTAGATTTCGCTCCCTTTTTAACTCTGACTTTGTCTGAACAAAGTGAGTTTAGTGGAGGAGTGCACTGGGCTTTGTACAGTCAGGGATTGCTGGATTTCCGTTCCCCATTTCCCTTCCTTTTTTCCACCAGACTGAGAGGATAAGACATCTATATCCATGATGACTTCATCCTCCTGTACATCTGAACCAGATTTTTTTTCTAAGCCGAGCACTTGGATAATTGATTTCTTGGATGGCGCTCTTTCACTTAATTCACCCTGTATCCAGCTGCAAGTCACATTTAGACCACACAAATGCATAGAGTGCAACATGAACACTTCTTGAAAGAGGAACATTTATGAACTGATAATACCATATTTTAAGGTAGAACCTTTTTTTTTATGAAAGAGTCTTATTTCCAAGTCTCTGGCACTATTAGCGAACTGTGGTAACTACAATTCTGTCATACACTTTTCTTTTCATTCACAATAAATGAAAACATGCAGAGTTTTTTTTTAATAACTATGGAAAAAAATATGCCGAATAGCCTGTTGGTAGCAGTGTTTTAAATTAGTGCTATGTATTTGTATTTAACTATTGAAGATCATACACATATAGCTATCACTGGAGCATTAGCAAACTGAAATAATGCAGTGTTGTAATGGATATTATGAATCATGTGCGCTCACCTTAGTCTGTATGAAAGAATCAGTCATGCTTACCAGATAATGAAACCTTATAATTGACGACTAGGAATGGGTTTTAGATTATTTCAGAATAATCTTATATTCCTATTCTTGCCCTTTTTTTCTGACTCAATTATTAGTGAAAAATATAATTTATTGGTAGTGCTTCTAGGTGTTTTAGAACAAATTATATTTAAAGGACCTGGGAAAATGTTTCATCCTAGATTTTATTCCTTTCCAAATTCAAAAGCCTTTAGGTTCACATATGGTCTTTTTTGTGACCAGAACATCATCACAATGGGCTTCATTCTCTTACAATGGCTACATGGCTGGGTTTATGTAATAGACATGCTGGAGCTTCTATCAAACAGGGCTGTGGACAAGGGTTGATGACCCAGGGCTCAAGAGATGCTTTTGGTTTTTGGGTAAAGCTAGTACACGACCTTCTGTACATGCGTGTGTGGGTGCATGTGCACATGTCGTGTGTGTAACAACATGCACTTGTATTTCTGTGTCTTTGCATGTGTGTACATCTGCATCTCATTGCTGGGGACCTTATCTATCTTGACACGGAAATTATGTTTGCATTTTCATTTTCCCAGCCCTGCTGGTCCATCACCAAACTTGCCCTGACAGCTCCTGTCCACCAGGCAGGCTTGGTTCCCCCTCCCTACCCTCTGTCCTATGCTGCCTCGCTACACCCCAGATGCTAGCCAGTTAGTCTGCCGCCTCTGCGGTGCAGGCAGATTGCTAGAGACAGATGCCAGGGCCACTGTGGGTCCCTGTTTGAGGATCTGTGTCATAGGCCAGCCCTGGGCCCTCAGTGTGACCTTTACTGCTGGAAGAGACTCTGGAAAAGAGTGGATAGTATCAGCAGCTCAAAGCTCAGTTTTAGTACCTACTGTACCAGTACTCCTGTTAGTACCAGGCTTCATTACCCCACAGTCAAGGTCGTGTTTTGTACTTCTTAATTAATTCCTAATTAACAGTTCTGCCAGAGGTGGAGGCCTTGGCAAAATTCCCATTTGTCTTAATGTAAGTGAGAGTTTAAGGCTGCAAGTAAAGATCAAGAGTCTTTGCATCTGTGCTCTGTTGGCAAAGCTGTTTTTAGTGGTGACGGTCTGCTGCCTGTGGTGTGGACATCTACATGCAGTGTGGAGCTTGTGTCGTTGTTTGACATGGTGCCTTAAATTGTTCTACTGCACACCTCGTGGCATTCATTGCATTGAAATGAAACCACTAAGAATTACATTTTAATCAGGAAAACACTGTTGAATGAAACAAAAAGACCTAAGAGTATAGTCTTTATGCTGGTATGAAATGGCCCATTAGACTGTCATTATGTCTCTCTTTAGTTTTTCCACACTGTCCTAAACACTCTCACTGTCTCACTCTCTCAATGGACAGTTAATCACATTTGCTTTTTTTTTGTGCTATGATGCCATATTCCCATCACCACAAGGCTTCTCCATTATTTTCATTGTCTGGTCCCACATTTGTGCCTTTATATCTCTCATCAGTACTTCATCATCATACGGTTTTATTTTCCATCTTCTGTTCTCGTTTTGATGTCTCTGTTTCCTAATGTGTCTGTTTCATTGCATCCTTTCTCCCTCTGTGTGACCTGCCACTTGTCTTTGCATTCTCCTCAGCCAAATATAAGTATAATGGATATGTCAGATCACGTAAGTGTGTTTCTCTGTCCTTCTCCATTCTGCTCCAGCTCTGTGTTTAGACTCTAGTCACCTCACTGTGTCATGTAGGATTAGCACTGATGCTTTGCTTTAGAATTTGCTTTGTTATCCTTTATACATTTAGAAAATACAGTACTACTGTTGTTTTATGTCTAATCCAGAGGTAAATGTCAACGTAACAGAGTTAAACCATTTTTCATTTAATTGTAACTGTTTTGATTTTGAGAAAATAACTTAATGTACTATATAGAAATTGCATATTTAAAACCCTTCAAGTTATAAGTTCCTGGTATTACAGCAGTTGTAAAGAAATCATTTTGTGTTTGATATAATACCTTGT
>JAPTYR010000008.1:28947530-28962888 GCA_029814505.1 Siphamia roseigaster | reverse complement strand
TTGTTGGGGGCGGGGGGTGGCACGGAATGTTGGTGAGACTGGATTCTGGACATTGCTCATCCACCATTGTGTATTTTTGTCACTTGTCTTATATGTTTCCAGTCTTTGGTTGTATATGTTATTTTTATGGAAATTCAATAAAAATTATTGTGGATAAAAGACTGGAATAAATATATTTAAAAGTGTTTATTATAACTGTAGGGAGAAGGACAAGTGATTTTAGTTCGAGGTGTAATTGAAATAATGCAAACATCAGTGTTTTCAGTCTCATACAGTGGCTTTTAGTGGCAGGACTGTCAAGGCTCTGGATCAGCTCCTCACAGATATTGAGAGAGGCTGCTGGGAAGGATGAGTGTCTTGTTCCACAGAAAGACCAGTGTGGCCTCAGGGCAGAGTCCTGACAGTAACAAGCTCCAAGACACCCCATCAACCTACACTAAAACACACACCGTTTGCTGAGCCATCACAGCAATTAGGCAGCAGGAAGACAAGGGTGTGGCTCATCTGTGTGGGAATGGGCTACTATCTACTACTGACACGGATAAAACAGACAGATACAGCTGTCAGTCTTCGCTAATAAGACAGTTATGAGAATATTGACAGTTTGACAGAAGTTTAAGGACAACTGATGGGACAAAAGAAACATTGGAATCAATGTAACATGAATTATAAAATGGAAATTAATCATTATATATTTTTTATTTGATAATTAAGTTACAATTACTGTAGAAAACCCCCAAACCAAATTAATTAGTGCAGCGATCACCAATCCTGGTCCTCGAGGGCCAGTGCCCTGGATGTTTTAGATATTTCCCTCATCCATCACACATTCAGTTAACCCTTTAATTCATGAAACTTTAGCAGCTCAACAGTAAGAAAAAAAAAGCAACAAAATGAACAAAAACAGCCAAAGTGATCAATAGAATGAACCAAAATGAATAATAAACCAACAAAATAACTAATAACAATTTCAAAATAAGACACAAATGGAACAGAGTTACATAAAAAATTACAAAATAAAAACCAAAATGAAGAAAAACTAATACATATTTACAAAATTATAAATAACATGAAAAAAATTTCCAAAAAAAAACTAAAAAAGAAAGGGAGAACTTGTAAATGCAATTCTGTCCCAGTAGTTTTAGTTTTGTCTTTTTCCAAATTAGTTTCTTTCCATGAACAAAACTCAGTAAAAACAGCAAAAATAGATAAATAAAATAAAGGAAAATGGTTGAATCTTCTTCATATTTAAACTAACCCATCCATTCAGAACACGTCAGGGGTTAAAGGGTTAATATTCAGCACCTCATCAGCTCTACAGAAGCCTGATAATGATGGAATTACTTCCAGGTGTGATGGAAGAGAGAAACATCTAAAACATGTAGGACAGTGGCCCGACAGGACCAGGACTGGTGACCCCTGACTTAGTGTAGTATCAATAAATCAAATCCAGGAATCTGAACAATCATTATGACCTGCCTCTAGTTGGATGGTGGCACTATAGTGACATCTGACAGCATCTCTCCTTTTATATACATATGGAAAACAGATTCTATCAAAAGTAATAAGTAGATAAATAACTCAAAAACTAATGAACATGATGAAATTTTCAGGGAATGTTGAGGATGATCAACGGAACAGATGATTAGATTTTGGTGATGATCCAAAAACCACCATTATCGAAAAATACAATTTCGTGAATAACTACTGAACTAACAATATCAACATGAATCCATTTGTTAGATGTACATTTTCATGGTCAAGGAATCTAAAGATGGAAACAAAATAATTGTCGGACTGTTATTTTAGGTGTAAAACCCAATATGGGGGAATAAGCTTCTTGGCGGAGGTCTGCGCATTCCGAGTGCTTTTTTTTTTCTAGTTTTAAAAATGTATCTAAGAAAACGGTTGCATTACGCAGTTTCCAATCAAACCAACTTTTAAATGTAAATGCAATGTTAATGCAAATAAATCGATATCATGCCAATCTTATCCAGATGACACCACTGCACTGCAAAAGTTTCACAGTACACCTTCTCAGCTGTGTGCATAACTACATCTCATAATTGTTTATAGCTTATTGGTAATGGATACTACCATTTAAGCTGTATTATTGCCACCTACTATACTGAAGTATGAACCAGAGCACCCAATTTACATACGTCAATGAATATATAATACATTCACAAAGTTCAGGAAAAATGGCTGTGCACTGCAGGACAGATGAGAGCAAATGCACTATCCCATGTTAGAATTTACAATGTAAATGATGCTGTTGCTTTTTGACACAGTAATTGATATGATGATCTGCAATCTACAAAATCACTTCCCATGGAATGTAAAGTAATTGTTTCCATGGAGATCTTATAAATGATGCGCTTATTATGTATGTAATGATGCACTGTACATACATAGCTGCACTATTATGCTAAATGACGTGTTGTACACAGTATACATTTCTCAATGCAATTCTTTTCACTGTACACAATAGACTCATACAAATCCATTTGGGTACACAGATAGAGTTTGTGGAAGACTAGCTGTTAAAAAACTTGTCATGATGCTGCCCACTGCAACTTTATGTCAGACTGAATCAAAACATCAATAGGTTTTTTTACATGCTTATGTTTTTTCCCCTAAATTTAAGAAAATATTAAGACCTTTCTCATAATCAGTTATTAATGTGAGGGGAAATCAATTATTTGCATGAATTTACAGCATCTTAGGTGGTCAAATACAAGTCAGCGTGAGTCTAAATGCTCAACTCATCAGCACAAAGGAAAGAAAACAGCCAGAGGAGGATAGAGGATAAAACAAAGATGGCTGACAGTAGCTTCTCGTTGTCATGAGAGGTGTCCCCATCCACGGAGACGGCTGCCCACAGCTCTGTGACTGGCCTGCGCTGCCTGTGATGTCACAGCGCTCCCTGTGCCACTTGATGAATGCGGCTGGCTGCAGCTAGGTGTCACCTCTCACCAAATGAGGCAAGGACAAGTGGCATTAGTTCTGTCAATGATCCTCTGACAGGAGAACAGATACAGCTTTCACCAGGCTTTTTAAATAGACATCAAGTGCATTATAGCCAGTGAGAAGAGAAAGGAGAGGGTGGGTGTGAGGTGGTGGTGGTGGCGGTGTGTGTGTGGGGGGGGGGGGCAGGCCAGAGACAGGGCAGGAGGAAAGAAGAGGAGAGACTTATGGGAGAGGCTGTGTCGCAGAGGGATGAGGGATGCTCCGAGCGCTAAGTCCAATCACATAATCCAAAGAGACATTGTCAAGGGCGGGGAGAGAATGGCAACTAAGTGACAGAAAGCAGAGACGGGGACAGAGATACTGGTGCCATATTAGTGCCAAGCATATTCTGATGCCACCCTCAATTCTAACCAAACCTGACACATCGCTCTCTTTCCCCCACTCTCTCTGACTCTTCAAAGTAGGCTCCACCGAGTCACACACATATACAGTAGGCAGACGTACACACACACGCACACACACATACACACACACCAGTCCCTCGCAGCAGTAGTGGGTGTTCTGTCAGGCGGAGGAGCAGTACAGCAGCAGCAGCCCACAGGCCCGAGGACAAGCTCAGTCAATCTAAATCTGGACTTTGTAGTGGAGCAGTGCTCATTTCCCCTCATAGCCCAGCTACTTGAGGTGATCCAAACACTGAAGTGTGAGAAGCTGTCACCTCCAATAAAATCCGGGACCAGCTCCATGCCTGCCTGCTCCCCCGGTGTGTGAGAGGTACATATACGTGTGCATGTGTGTTAGTGTGTGTTTGCCTATCTGACAGTTTGGAGGATATGGTGGGTGTGTGTAGAGGGAGGTGGAGGGGTAGATGTGGTTGAATTCCAGCTGCTGTGATTTGCCTGGGGATATAGGTGCCACGGCTGGAGACTGGGCTTGACACCACAGGACTCTGGGTGTCTCGCAGTACTCTGATCACATGGGCACTGGGGTCTTTCACATATTCACAGCTTACCCACTGAGAAACTCACTCTCTCCAGGAGTGGAGCCCTTAAAGTGATCATCCAGTGAGGTACCAGAACCAAGGCTCCTATAAGACGTTACCTAGAGGGGATATATTTGTAGGTTGCAACCAAAGGCTCTCAAAGATAACCTTCACAGATGAAGGAACTAAAGTTAAAGGCCCCTTAAGCCTTTACACTCGGCTGAGTCCGTCACTAGCCCATGGGGACTGAGAAGGATTGGAGGGAACACACCAATCACAAGGCTGTGGATGGTGTGTGAACTATGACTTTCCAGCGGTGTTTAGGAAAAAAAAAAAAAAAAAACCACAGCTGTGATCAAAGCTGAAAGGCAGTGCATTAAGGAAAAGAAAAGAAGAAGTATGGGGATTGGAGTCTATATTCAGGGTTTTTGCAAGGTGTAAATGCATACAATTTAAGAGTTTTCTGAACTATTATGAATGTAATTATAGACATATTTCACCGCAAATAAGTGTTTTAACAGCTTTACATTTCTTATTTTCAAAACACACTTCAACCAAGCACTGTTCTCACTTCAGATCTTGTTGAATTTGCACCAATTCAACACTTGTTACAGCAGTCGTTGATCAAAAGAAACACTCCATTAAACAGCTCAGATGACTTTATAAAAGTGCAGTTAATTTAATCAAACAGTCAACACTTTCAGACTTGTATCTATTTAATTATATGTATTAATAAAAATGTAAAATGACTGCATTCTTGACTTTGTAATACTTTATGGACCTTCTGAGACCTGTGAGTGAAAGAGTGTGTCTTAATTCCGTGTGGATAAAGTTGTAGTTACACTTTAGGGTTATACTACATAGTGTATTTTGTGCATCCAGTTCACTGCGTTCCCCTCACAGCATGCCTGTGTTCTTATTATTAAAGAAACACAGAGAAAAATGTGGTGGGAGACAGAGAAGGGAATAACTAAGCCGAACTCAGTCTTACATAATACATATAAGGCCTTTGTGAGGTCCTACTCATGCCTATGGGGTTTTGCCTGATGAACTGATACTTAATAATAACTGGTACAAGTGCCAAACCTAGTAGTCTCGGATATCCTCTGTGTATCCTAAGCCATGGATGAGCACACTTGAATCAACACCCACACACTGGACCATACACACAATATCACAAACCCATACACATGCAGGACTTTCATCTCATGCACACAAAACACAGTGCACAGTGAGAACAGTGGGAGCGGCCATTAAAGTGACACATTAACAAAGTGATGTGGAGGCTAATGTTTCCATCATGCCCCAGTGGAGGAACAATCAGGCTTTTGTTCTACATATGTCACACAGCACCTTGTTGTTTTTAAGGGGAATAGCTGACGCCCTTGTCTTTATTGAAAGTGTGTACAGTCAGTATCTTGTGTCTTCCTCTGGATGAATACTGCAGTGGATGTTCATCGTCAAACAATCTGGTCTTTTTAAAGCTGATTACCCAAAGCATGTGCACTCTCTACGGGGGCTTGATGAGCCATTCTGCCACTGTGTAAGTACCTAAGCTATACAAAGCCTCCTATGTATAATGGCTTTGAATAAAATCAAACACAAGCAGTTTTTATTTTTTTAATGAAAACAACTACATTGTCTATAGTTTCTATAGAAAACGTTCTGAAAAATGAATAAATTGTGAGTTCTGTAAAAGAGGCTATAAGTGATATTTTACTTTTCGTGGGTTAAAATATAAATCTACAATTGTATTAGATAGTGGCACAATAGCAGGCTTATCAGTGCAGTAGTTCATTGTTGTCGTCACTTAATGCTGAGGAACTCTTAGTTATAAGTGCAAAGTATATTTGCATATTTGAAGGCTTAGTAAATTCTGCCTTATGAACACTGATAAATAAATAAAACACAATTTATTTAGCTTTTCATCAGGAAGAAATATACACATTGCACTGAAAAGATGCATTCTCCCAAATCATTTCTAGTTTATGATGATTACATTATAAACAGTGAGTAATTTTGTTGTAAGTGTAGGGATTCACAAACATATTAAGCCTGTTTAAAGTGTGCATTTAATCAGCATACACCCTCACAAATGTGCATGAATTCACACACACACATACACACTCATAAAAGAGAGAAGGAGAGAATGTCAGGGAGAGAAGGGAGATGGAGTGGGTTTAATGATTGTTCCCTGCATACAATCAGCTTGACTCTTTTCAAGGGCCATCAATATGTCACAGAAAGACACATCCGACGGATGTAGCTTTTAACATCAAGGTTATCTATTCTCGGCATGAATCCACTCCCTACACTCCTAGTTTCTTGTCCCTTCTCCTTTTCGCATCAATCCTCCCCTCTCAACCGCTCCCACTCGGTTTTCCACCATCTCTATGCATTTGCTGTTTCTTGATTCCTGTCTTTTGGTCTTTGTAAAACTAATTTCCATCTTCTGACCTCCAGTTTTCCACCCCATCCTGTGGTTTGGCCACTTGACCAACAATTCCATCTGTGCTGCCAACCATTAGATAAAAAAAAAAAATACAGTGAGAAAAAAAGTCAATTAACAAAGCAATTATAGTTTCTGTATTCTGTCCGAGGGCTGAAATAACACTGCTGGACAGGTGGGGGATGGGCCAGATGGAGCTGGGGGTAAGCCTCCATAAGAGTTGGTGCAAGAGTGACTTACGAGCTTGGGGCGGAGGCTGCTGTGAGCCAGGGCTATTATTGTGGACGCGACCCATCTCCGGCTGTCCTTTTATCAGTTCAACCCAACGTCATGAGATGGAGTCGCCACCGTCTTTCTAAAGGGAGGCCTGTAGATAGATAATCCCCCAGCGTCCTGTAAATGCAGAACCAGTGGACTGATTCAGGCTACTGCCATACGCAGAAATTATTTCACATGTACGCTGGTATGCTGGGTATGTTAGCCTGTGTACTTATTTCTAGATTCTTTTTTGTAGGCTGCATGTAATTGCTGCTGTATTATTAAACAAATAGGAGACAAAATGTAGTGGATTTCTACATTAAAGCAAATTCTATTTACAATAAAATCGATATGAAAGATTTGTATTGTAAAGCACTTTTTAATATCTTACTGTAAAAACTAATGAACGTTCGTATTATTTATTATTTGTATGAACATATTACAGCTGCACAACTGTAATCACATAGTGGTGATTCTGGGGAATGCTGTGATTTGATTCTTCTTTTTTTAATTCTCAGGGAAAGAATCAAAAATGCAGTTTTTTTCAACGCAAGCATACACATTTATAAATATAAAATCAGAAATACAAATTATCACCATAAAAATTTGTTTTTTTTCTCATTAAAAATGTGGAATTTTTTGCCTTTTGCAGTTACATAAAGTGCACTGGTTGATATTGCAATTATACTTTAATTAATTTTACAGCTGCAATACACATTTTTCTTTAAAGATTCAGGTGGTAAGTTGTAATTGAATTTAATTATTTCCAAAAATAGTGGTCATCCCTATCAATAGAAAAAGGAACGTTTTTTTGATTGTCCGTACAGTTGTATTTTGAGTCAAGAATTTTCTGTTCAAACACTCAATGAAACTGGAAAAAAAAGCACTCGGAGAGCGCAGACCTCTGCCAAACAGCTCAGTTCCTCCCATATTGGGATTTACACCTAAAATAACAGTCCTACAATTATTTTGTCTCCATCTTTAGATTCCTTGACTATGAAAACGTACCTCTAGCAAGTGGATTCATGTTGATATCATTATTACCTCCACCAAGGAGGTTATGTTTTTGGCGGCGTTTGTGTGTTTTTTTACAAAATAACTCAAAAACTAATTAATGAATTTTGCTGAAATTTTAAAGGGAATGTTGAGGATGGTAAAAGGGACAAATGATTAGATTTTGGTGATAATCCGAAAACCGCCATTATTCAAAAAGACAATTTAGTGAATAATTACTGAACTAATAATAATATCAACATGAATCCACTTGCTAGCGGAACATTTTCATGGTCAAGGAATCTAAAGATGGAGACAAAATAATTGTAGAACTGTTATTTTAGGTGTAAAACTGAATATGGGAGGAACTGAGCTGCTTGGCAGAGGACTGTGCTATCTGAGTGCTTTTTTTCTAGTTAGTTCAGTAGTTATTCACAAAATTATTTTTTTTCGATAATAGCGTCTTTTTGTTCTGGATCGTCACCAAAATCTAATCATTTGTTCCTTTGACCATCGTCAACATTCCCTGAATATTTCAGCAAAATCCGTTCATTCGTTTTTTTGGGTTATTTTGCAAACGCACGCACGCACGCACACACACACACACACGCCGGCAAAGACACAACGTCCTTGGCAAAGGTAAATATATATGAAAATTGGCTTAACTTTGGTCAATAGATGCTACTCACAGCACAATGTAAGGCTTTTTCAGGCAGGATGTATTTAAAGCACAATTTCTTTGAGTAAAAATTGCCTCAAGGGAATGAGAAATACATTGCAATCAGAAATTTCCCAATTGTGGGATCAATAAGGTACTTCTATTCTATTCTATTCTATTCTATTCTATTCTATTCTATTCTATTCTATTCTATTCTTACATTGTTTTGCAGTGAGCATCATCCACACATCTCCTGAAACCTATTTTGCAAGTTTAATGTATTTTTCTATTTCTGGGGTCAACTTTAAATGGTCCAGGTTCTTTCTGTTATACACTTGCTTATTGCACAAACTCGAATATGTGCTTTTGCATAGATGTTTCAAAAAATACTACCTCAGTTGATATTTAACAAGAGCTGGACCTGCAGCTTTATGTACCTCATGTCCTTATTAAGTTGTGGTGAGGAAAAACAATGTGCAACTGTCATTAGTTACTGTCAAAACACACATAAATACATTAAATACATACTAGAAAACTATTTTTCATTAGTGTGCATGAGCAAGAAGACAACAGTGTGAAGATAAAAACTAATGTTATGACAGTATAATTTATGTGATGCATGAGACGAAAGGTTAAACATACACTGTTACAAACATCCTTATTTTTATTCCTATTCATATACATCAATAATCTCCTTTAACTACATGCAATTCCAATTCCATACTATGAAATCTATCAATCTATCAAATCACATTGTCAAGCTTATTTATTGAGAAGAGATAAAAATATTTTATTCCAACATTATGGGTTAGCAGTGTATGCTGAATCTGAATCCACATTTATTCTGTTTGATCTATCAGTTCATTTCCTTAAGTTCATTATCATGTTTTTCTATGATAGAGAATTAACATCACTAATGAACTGAGAGAGAGACAGAGATATTTGTAAATAAAAATAAAATAAATCATAGCAGACAAAGAAGAGAGGAAAAAAAAGAAAAAAAAACACATATTGAGATGTATTAGTTCATTGTTTTAACATCTTCTTTGTCACCTACCTCTCTCGTGGCTAAAACAAACCAAACAAAAAGACGGTGTAACTTTGAGAGTTAAAATGACATTCATCCTCTCCCAATAAAAAAAATAAAAAAATAATGTAGTCCATTAAACATAAATAGCTGTCATTATGATGCATGCCCTGGGTTCAGGCCTTCGCTGCTCCCCTCCTGGCTGTTTACTGCGGCCAAACAACTGCAGCGCCTGCATGTTCTCAACTTCAGCGTATTGATTAAACTTTTAAATAGCTGCCATATAACCCTGGGACATCAGGAAGATTAATTTGCGTCAATGTTCATCTGTAATTCATTAGCCATTTATACTCTCCACATCCACACAGGCTATCAGGGAAATGCGCCCCATTTTTCACCCAGGCAGAGACTGGGGAGAAGGCAGAGAGAAGGAGGGATAGAAAGAAGGTAGGGAAACAGGAAGGAGACGATTATACTGCCTGAATCTGAGAAAATACTCCAACCAGCCAAGTGTGCTGTGGTCGGTATGAAGGACAGTAACATATAAAATCATTTAATGCATGCAGAAATGACTCTTAAATAAAGCTACTGTTTCTTACACGAGTTATCAGTGACTGCAATTATTATAATTTGCATTGATTTATAATGAGTTTAACGACCCTGCATTGCAATATTCCTGTCTATCAAAACTGCAGAAAGACAGTATCAGTGTTGTCTTCTCGGCTGACACTTGACGAAGCTCTGACGTCAGACTTTCCAAACACCTCTCAGCAGTCGGCCTGACATCTTGTATACTTCCTGTCAGTCAAGGTAGTGGTTAGCCTGACAGCACATTCAAACATAATGCTTCTCCACCATGGTTTAGGGAGTATACTTCTACTACTTTCTCATTCGAAAACATTCTTAAACTTGGATTGATTGCACTCCATATATGATTGGCTCTATTGCCACGGAGGAAAACTTTCACTGGGGGGTTTGTTTTGACTCTACTGGGACTCGTGAGGGAATGTTGAGTTTTTAAATTATTGGGTGAAAAGAGTGAGGACTGGGGAGCACAAGAGAAATGTGGTAGATTTAGGAACTGTGTGCATGACTCAGGTGAAAAAACACACACACACACACACACACACACACACAAAGATGGAGAGGGTGTATGAGAGATGGAGGGTTGAAAGATTTGCTATTGCCACAGGCTGATGGGCTGTCAGGGGAAGGTTGCTGGGTCATGCCTCAACTAGCCCTGATCAATACAAAGCTGATTTCGCCACATGTTTCTTCTAGAAGTATAACAATACCGCAATCTATATATTTTATGTGTTTGGGTGAAATAAGATCCACAGGCAATGCTCTATGCTATAAACTATACAATATTTAGTTAATATTTGCATGGTTTAAAATATGGTGCATTTTGTATTCTGTATATCGATTATGTTTTGAGCTTATGAGTACATTAAATTGTGAATGAAAAAAAAATGACACTCTATCACTGTCAGTTCACTAAATGGCTATAATCAAACACTTTAAATTGAGGATGGCATTATTCATTGATGGGTGAATTACAGCTATAACCAGATAAATGTGTATCAGTCTTTGTACTTCCAACTTATGAGGATGAGAAGGAAATTGAATTCTGGGGCACATAAATTTTGACTGAAGAAAGAGATTACTGTTGCGGGGGGTCTAATGAAAAAAAAAAAAGGCGGAATTAATTTTGATGACATTTATTCCACATGGAGGCAGGAGAGAACAGTGGTTACAGTAGCACTGGAGGGGAGAGATAAGAGGTGGGTGGTTTAGGATGAAGGGGAGGGGGGCTTAGCCAGTTTACTTTTTCATAACCGATCATGTGGTCAACGCATTAAGATTACATTACAAGACAGCAAACACACTGCATGAGAACAGAAAATGTTTTTATTTGCAAGCACAATAATGACAAGTTGGTTATTTACTGCTGGAGTTATGGAAAGGGTTTGCCTCTCCTTAAGGGCACGCGAACCCACTAATGATGCCGGTAATCATATAGGCTCATTTTCTCTGTCAACACGTGGATCACAAATCACCACCCATGCACACCACATGCCTGACACTGATCGATTGTGTTCTTCATTACACCCAGGATTTCTAATTAAAAGAAAAGCACAGATAAGTGGTGCGCACCTCTGACCGAAATAGACAGAAAAAGTGAAAACAGCAATTAGGGATTTGGCCGTGTTCGGTAATGGTGCTGTTAATAAGAGCGGATAGTGAGTCACTCAATGAAGGTTTAATCACTGGGACAGGATTCAATAACAAAAGAGCATAATATTAATCACCAGAGAGTGATAACTTCACTGTTCATCTCTTTGACATTGGAGGAAGGGATGAATTAATGATGCTCTCCATCCGAACACATTAAATAATAATTATCAGGCAAAACAGCATGAAAGGGACTGCATAATGAACCCCATTGTCAGGTCAATTACAACCACATAAAACTGTTCAAAGGGAAGTAGCTTGTTACCAGATAGCCAGACTAGAAAGGACAGCAGTGGCTTTATCAGTGGAAGGTGGTAGCTAACTTATTTCTTCAGATACCAGGGTTACAATTAAAATGTGATGAGTTTTACAAACACAATTTAAGTTTACAAGGCATCCGAACTCGGTCTAGAAGCACTGTAAATAGCTAGAAGCATCCGCCATGGCTTTCAGTGGATAACACATCGAAAATTGGTTAGCAAAAGGTAAATGACATGACAATGACAGTGTTTTTCTGGCTTGAAAAGCAATGTCAGTCACTAAGTGCCATGTTAACTAAACTCAACTACATAGACAATGATGGACTTCATGCATCAGCGGACAAAATGGCACCTCACTCCCTGTCAGTGGCAATTTCCATCAAATCCAAGATGGCCAGCAAATTTAGCCACAAGAGGAAGTGCTTCTGGAGTTTAACACACCCGTGGATTTAAAAGACACACGATATGTAAGCGCTTATCCACCGCTATCAATTTGTAATTTTTCCTTTCCTAAGCAAAGCCTTATAAAATAGACAAGTCTTACCACAGAAATAAGTTAGTATTATGTTTATGCTCACAATGGTTTCTACTCCTGAATGTATGCGTCACATGCACACACATTTCTGCATTTTTCATATTATTTTTCTGCAAAACAGCACGGACAGCATAAATGTCGAATCTGAACATTTCAATTGTGATTTCACTTCCATATGGGGTTCTAAATCAGATGGAAGCCCATTTTTTTGTGTAATACCATAACATATTGAGATTTAGGTTGACATTTTTACAATTCTGTACTGGTCACACAGCAAATACAGGCATAGAGCTTTGACTCTTTTTCTCGTCAACCTAGCAATTATGTGCTTGCGAATCTGGCAGGTCTTCATCTGCATGTGCACGTATAGACTGTCAACCCTGGCTATAATGGGCTCCATGTTTACAACAGGAAAGTTCACCACTGCCACATTCATAAAACAATGTGAACGTTTGAACAAACAAAAACAGATGTGAACAATAAATTATGAATGCGATCTAAGGCACAGCTTCAATATATCAGGGAATAATTATTATTTGGAGTGATTCATTAATGCTTTTGGTCTTCTATCAGGTTTTGCTGGCAAAGATAAATATGGAATATTGATAGCTTTGTCCTTAAAGTGCTTGACACTTAAACATTATTTGTTTGTCCTTTTTGGAGCAGGACATCAGTACCAAAGTAACTACTCACGGGCTCTTAAACACACAGAATGGCAACCTCTAGTGTGACACATGTCAATACTAATCTGATGTGTGGTTCCACAGTTGTCCCCTGCAGACCCCGGTTGGCTGCACCTGCCTAACCAGAGCGCCCAGGGTTGTTGGCTGTACTCCTTCACACCTCCTCCCCCTGCAAACATCACACACTTATTACTCCCCATCCTGGCCCTGCTAACTGACTGGCCTGTCTGGGCCACACTGGGACCCCATTATTAGAGTCATTTCAGTGCCCATCCTGACGCCTGTTAGGCAGTTCTCTACCTGGGGCTCCTGCTCCCTGCCTGCCTGACTGAGTGCCTGGCCAGCCAAACAGTGATTGGACATGACATGGTGACAGAAAACAGGGGAGAAGGGCAATAGAAATAAAAGAACAGAGATGGTAGAGCGAGGTGGACAGAAACTGAGAGAGAGGAAGGTGGTTATGTTAGCTGGGGCCCTCGTGGCATAGGGTGTGCCCATCAACACGGATGAGCGTTAGCCAAGAGCTGCATGTCACAATGATGGAGAGGCTGGATCACTCACATCAGAGCTTCATCTAACTGGAAGATATCAATCTCCAGGCCTAATCCAAAAGGACACGGTAAAATATCCTTTAACATTGCTTTCCCACCCTGTCTTTGTGTGTCCCCTGTGTCTGTCTCTCTCAGAGCTAAAAATGTGTGTAACCTTCATTGCAGGACCTCAATCGACCACAGTCATTTTCACATCCCATTTCCTTGGTCTCTAGCACTGACAGTCAAATTATGATGGATCACAATGGTACCTTGACATATGGTATTTAACGCAATTTGTCACTATATGTAGTATGACAAAAATCTAAGAAAAAAAGAACATATGCTGGAGATTACTATGTGCACAGTTTGGATCAGGAATTCAACCTTTATTTACTGAAACACCAAGTAATTTTTGTGATTGGAAAAATATTGGGGAAAAATCTGATTAAGTTTGATTAATCATGATGAAATATTTGTAGTCTATATTAATCGTGTTTTATTTTGTATGAGCGAACTGACTCAAGATAGAAGGGGATATATATTAATGTGTTTATTAAAGACCTTCAGCAGTTTCAAAGGAAACAACTGTCCATTTGTTCATGTGTGACACTAACTCTACGTGGACAAACTGACCCAAATGTGTTGGCAGAGACATTCAGAGTCATTCTGTGCTGCAGATGGATTAATAGCATTAAAGTCTTTAATCAGATTAATTGGGATGATGAATTAATCTGTGTCAACACGTCAATTTTGACAGCTCTAATATAGATAAACACTGCTAAGACACAAAATTAGGGCAGCAATTTGTCCATTATGTACTAGACAATATCTTAACAATATGATAATTAAGGAATTCGACATAATAAGTGTGCAAAAATATTGTTGTGTGTAATTTTAATGACATGGTTATGACATCTGATGGCCACAGACTGGTTTTTCTGTGGTTCAGTGCTGCATCTGAGTGAAATCAGTTATTTCATTTAATACCAAATGATCCACTAATCCCATCAGTATGTTGAAATAATTGGTGTAAAATACAGTTTGTCATCTCCATAGTTACCATCGCAACACCGTCATCTTCTACAACATTGATTCACCAGTAAAACCCAGTTTGAGTTTCATAGCAAAGAACTGGATTTTCACCGAAAACTGCAAAATACACCTGTTACTATAGTAATAAATAGTGATAAATCACTTAAGAAAAGTAAAATATAGAAGAAAAAAAAATGTTGGAAGTGCCACAACAGTAGCACTTGGTCTTTATGGGTTGAGTAATGATATTAAACTTTGCTGGAACACAAAATCATCTATAAAGTCCTAAAAACACTCATGAAACATATCGATCAGTCCTATTTCCTGTGATCCACCTCTGTATACTTTTATCGATATTTACCACTGACCTTTTTTTTTTGTCTATAAAGAATATAAATGTGTGAAAACCCCGCAGCTGTGGGTCTTTTCACCAGAAATGGTCCAAACCTCGGGGTGTCTGCTCCAAATGTAACTGTCCACAGTCAGATCCCTTCATTCTTTTTTTTCTTCTCTTCTTTTCAACGCCACTTGAGAATTCATACGCTTTCCTCTTCTGTGTCTCGCTGAGGCTTTTTCTGTCAGTTTCCTTCGCTTCATGTGTTTTTGTTCTGTCTGTTTTACTGAGCTGCTTTCAGTCCAAAATACAGCAGTCTGGGTCGACACTGAGGGTGCATTCACACTAGCACTGGTTAGTCCGCTTTAATCGAACTCTAGTTCTTTTGCCCAGAAAGTCCGGTTCGTTT
>JAPTYR010000008.1:28935634-28945872 GCA_029814505.1 Siphamia roseigaster | reverse complement strand
AATAGTTTAGAACGAAAGTTCTCTTTAAAAGATGAACAGCGTTTAGAGTTGGAGTGGTTTGTCAGCGCAAAGAAGACGTTTTAGCCTTACTACCAACAGGATTTGGCAGCATGGGTTCTCCCTGGCGATTGATAGACATTTGTACCGACCAATCAACGGCTACGAAGACCGCACCTCCTTACGAGAAAATTAATTATTGTTCTCCAGACTAAATCTCACTTGTGATTTAGTATGGCGTTCTCCGCCAGACTAGCGTGAAGGTGCGCTATCAATAAAAATCCTTGAATCTTATTTACATATATAGCAGTAAAATATATAGTCTGACAACTATATATTTTACCATAATTTGCAACTTTCTTGACATAAACTTATCCTTTAAATTAACAAACATAATATTTGCAAATGAAGGTGCAACTCAAAGGGAATCAAAACATTACTCGTCTCTTGATATTGACTGTATACTATACATTTATTTCAATACAGTTCCATGGAGCACAGGAGGTGGGACTTCAACTCTATTGCCTATACTGAGACCTTCAGAAGTAGATCTTCAGACTTTCCATTGAAGTCATCTGTGTTTATTCTTACATGACAGTGCTTTAGTATCTAAACACAGAGCGAGTCATAGCCAGCGCTAAAAAGATTATCTAAACAAACAAACAAACAAACAAACAAAAAAACACGATTTACACAATTTTCAGTTTAGCCCAAAGCCAAATAGTTAATGTGTGTCATAAATGTACTTTAGAGGATATTACATGTTAGAAATCGCAGTCATGTCATATTACGTAGTGTTATTTCCTGCCAGAAGTTAAACTGATGAGCGCACAGTAGCCAATCAGGTGTGAAACAGATATGATGATAGGTTTGTGTTGAGCAGAATATTTGGCACCCCTGTGGCCTCCCTTCAGACGGATGGCTCCACTGTAACTCTACTTCTCTTAATTAATATGACATATCCCCCGTTCATATGCAGAGAGCGAGGGAGGGGACAAAGAGATGAAGGTATGAGGGAATGATTAACTGTGGATCTGTCCCTCCTTGTGAGAAATGATCTCGTTTCTTCTGCTCGCCCCGGTCCTCCCTCCCTCCCTCCTCTCTTCATTTCCGTCTCTCACACTTTCTCTCCCGTCTCTGTCTCTCTTTTGCGCACTTCATTTCAGGCACCCTCCCTTCTCTTTCTCTTTTTCCTTATCTCTATCCCCCTCCTTCTCTATTCCTTCCCCTTCTCCTTTCCTTTCCCCCTGACACTCTCGGACTGTCCTCAGCCCCTTGCACATCTCCTGACAGGTAGAATAATAACGCTCGTACATCACTGCCCTGAAAAGTCCAATAACCTAAATCTTCACTTGCCACACACCCCGGGACTCAATTACTTTATTGACATGTAATCTTCATAAGGGGAGAAATATTGAGCATGTAAGGTCAGCTGGTTATGAAGACATATTATCATATTATCTGCATGAGGGTTGTAGGGGCTAGGACCTGACAAAGCTAATTATAATGGTACATGTTTCAGAGCTCAGAGCGTATTATCTGCTTGGCTGCTTGGTTGAGCCACAGCTGAGGTATTGAGGAGAAGGGGATGAGATTTCAAACCTAATAGGGGTTGGATGTCATCTCAGGGCATGGGAATTAATGAAGCCAAATATTATCGACTGCACATCACAGCACTAATATCCTTGATTTGTTCATTGCATTTCTCAGGATTACCACGCCATAACGGATAACTGCATATAACAATTCAACCTGGCTAAGGAGACATTTTTTGAAACTGTACAAAAAAAAACAAAAAAAAAAGAACTACTGCACCCCTTCAAATACGGCAGAAATAATACTGCTGCTATTGCTGTAGTGCTTGAGCTGTTCCTCAGCCAAAATGTCACAGTGGGTTAGTGATGGCACGAAGGACAGATGCCCATGGCTGTGTTATCGCTTCTCTCCCAAGGTTATCTTAATATTATCCTCTCAGCTTTGCCATTACAATCTCCTGCCTGCTACATAAAGCAAAACAATAACAGAGAGCATGCAACAATACATTCTAAAGTGAGTGTCCTATTAAATTATTTATTTAGATTTTTACTTCAAACTATGCTTTTCTTTACTGTAACACCACAATGCAAAGGCAAAAATATATGAATGTATGTAACACCAAGTTTGTTATTTGAGCCAGAAAACAATAGATCAAAAGGGCAAAACACAAACCACTGGCTTGCCCAGAGCCACTACATCTCAGGGTCACTGTGTGCAAACAAAGAATCCCACCGCTAGACATGTGAACATGTTCATTTCATTTTATCAATATCATGTCCATTTTCCCTTCTGTGTTATCCAACCCTTCAAATCCTTAGCTCCAAATTGCAGCTCCAGAAGATGCCTGAAATGAAATGTCGAGAGGTTGGCCAGCACTGCCAAAGGTTACGTGTTAACTGCTGCTAATGGTGTCAAATGGTGAGGCATATTTTATCTCTCTTATGCAGCTCTACAGACACACCAAGGGCACTTTCATTAATGGAAATATTCAATTTCTTCGCAAAAAAAACCACAACTTTTTTTTCCACTATTCTACTTTCTTGATGAAATTTGTACTATATTAAATGTTCACAGTCCCCTGATATTTGGAAACAATGCTCATGCTTAAAACAGAAAACTCATACTCTGCAAAAGATCAAACTGTTTATGCAAATGCATATCAGAGGATTACATCTGTTTGAGACAATATGAAATGGTAAGATGCATTACAGAAGGTCTAGTTTTGAGTGTATGTTTGTCCTGAGGGAGGGGAAGGAAGTAACCAGCCTTTAAACTCACAACAATCTGGGATAAATTTGTGCGTTTGACCAAAATGACGCAGTCAATCCAATCTTCTTGTACTGCGGCGACATAACATGCCAGAATCTATCAGCAAATCAAATTATGACACTGAAATAACTTGTCCGCTTCTATTATCATGACAGAGAAACCTGCTCCGTCTGTTTAAAGTGACTTAATCAGCAAATCAAAGTGACAGATTAAAAGGTTGTTTTGGACTTCATAGCATTTCAGTGACCTCGCCCTTTTCATTCTGGTTGAGCTTGAATGTTTGATGCCATAAAAAGACCCGCTACTTCATGTAATTGAGCACCCCCCCACCCCCCTTTATATTTTAAGGAAGATAAAATGCATGTCAGTTTGGCAAAATAGGAATGACACTCATATCCAGTTGACCTTATGAGCTTTGAGGCAGGGCAGGGAAAACTGACCCTAAAAAAATGTGACACTGGCTGAGTTTGGTTCGGCTCAAACTATACTCATTCAGTTACACGGTGAAACCGAAGTAAGAGCTCGCAGCAGTGGAATCCAAGCATGCCGGATAATGGCCTTCTCTACTCTTTACAAGCAGCACATCCAAACAGGGCTTTCACACAGCCCCATGCAATGAATAATCTAAATGGCACTTAATGTGAGCTATGCTGATACTCTGACAATAGTTTGTGTTCAGACATCACAGCTTAGTGTCTCCCAATTGTATATTGATGCAGAGGCAGTTGACAATAAATCACTGGATTCACCAGTGGGTGAGAAAACAGTTTAGACAATGGCCCAATGGAGCTTACCATAATTGACAGATGAGTTCAGCTCTTTCCACCACAATAGCTTTGGAGCATCAAGGGTACCTATGAATGAGGATGTCATCATTTGTGCACGTTTTTGTGTTTGTGTGTGTACGGTATTCCACAGGCAACAATACTCCAGAGAACCAATGCCTGCAGCCATGCCTTCTTTGAATGTATGTATAATACTCTTAATATGCTATTGACATGTCTGCACATTTATGAATATCACCTCCTTTTTAGTAATCCAGCAGCAACTGTACATCTGTATTCCTCCTCTGTAAAAAAATAACTTCTGAGACAGTTAATAGAGCATACTAAGGCCCTTAGGAAATTTTCAAGTAGTCAGATTTGAACAGCAGTATATCACCCAAGGTGACAGGGAGTTGAAAGGAATTGTCAGGAAACTCAAGCAATGAGTAGGAGAATATAGAACAGGCCCCATTGCTTTTTTAAATAAATAAATAAAATAAAATAAACCTCTTCAGAGTTGGGCCCTCTTTCACAGTTCCACAGATATTAGCATGGACAGAGTTCACCACAGCTTGTGGATCTCAGCGTCTCCCCAGTTCAACATCTCTCTGGTCCTGTTAATATGTTTGTTTACTGTACACGGCCAGCGCTCATTTTTAAATCTTCCCAGCATGGGGGTCATACACACAATATGTCATCAAAATGACACCTTGGTTATGGAATGAGAGGTGTTCCTTTTTACATAGTGTGCCAGAATCAGGATTCCACCTTTATCACAGCTCTGTTACTACCTCCAGAGGCACAGAGCTGTGACAGAGGTAAGACCAAATGATCCTAGGATTTCATTTACACAGACTTTGTTCCAGAATAAAGGTGAAATATTCCTGTAACAGAAGTACTGCTTATACTTACTTTGTCAAACGAATGGACTCAACAAAATTTCAGTCAGAATGAAATAGTTAGCAAAGACTGTATTGTAATTAACAACCAAATATTAATTTACAATTTATGGTACCGGTTTAATATGTTGCTATTATATATTAACATCAGGATTCGTAGATTTACATAAAACTTAGTGACAAAGCAGAGTGAAACATCATTGGTCATGGAGGGACATCAATACCAGGTGTTTGATGGTATGATATCTATCCAATACTGAGCTCTTTTAATTTCTACATCATTTCTCCATAAAGAGATGTTAATGGGTTGTTGCAGCAAGCTAGTGAGAATTGTTTCATCATTTTTGCCTAAACATCTGATAGATAACGAAATGCCTAAAATTGGACAGATCAATTATAACATTGTTTTTGTCCATGGGAGTTCGCCCAACCAGTCCATATGTGTTTTGTGGATTTGGAGAAGGTGTTTGACCATGTCCCTCGTGTGTTGTATGGTGGGAGCTTTGGGAATATGGGGTCTAGGGCACTTTGTTAAGGGCAGTCTGGCTTCTGTATAATCGAAGTAGGAGTCTGGTTCACATTGCCAGTTCTGGCAGTAAGTTGGACCTGTTCCAGGTACATGTTGAATTCTGGCAGGGCTGCCCTTTGTCAATGGTTATTTTAATAATTTTTATGGTCAGAATTTCTAGGTGCAGTCAGGGACTGCTTTTTGCAGATGATGATGTCCTCTTGGCCTCATTGAACATAGGCCTGCAGCATGCACTTGGGCAGTTTGCAGCTGAGTATGAAATGAGTGTGATGAGGATCAGCATCTCCAAATCTGAGGCCATGGTTCTCGACTGGGAAATGGTGGACTCCCCTCTCTGGGTTGGTGGGGAGTCCTTGCCCTAAGTGAAAGAGTTTAAGTATCTTGGGGTCTTGTTCAAGAGTGAGAGAAGGATGGAGTGGGAGATTGATAGGTGGATCGGTGTGGCGTAATATCGGTCCATCATGGTGAAGGAGGAGCTGAGCCAATAGACGAAGCTCTCGATTTACCAGTCGATTTACATTCATTCTCTCTGGTCATGAGCTTTGGGTCATGACTGAAAGGACAAGATCCCGGATACAAGTGGCCGAAATCAGCTTCCTTCACAGGGTGGGCGGGCGGAGCCTTAGGGATAGAGTGAGGAGCTCAGTCACCAGGGAGGAACTCGTTGTACAGCCGTTGCTCCTCCACATCCAGAGGGGTCAGCTGTGGTGGCTCAGGCATGTGTTTGGGATGCCTGTTCCAGGCATGTCCCACCGGAAGGAGGCCTCGGGGGAGACCTAGGACACGCTGGAGATATCAAACTTATGTCTCTCAGCTGGACTGGGAACGCCTCGGGGTTCCCCCGGAGGAGCTGGAGGAGGTGTCTGGGGAGAGGGATGTCTGTGCATCCCTGCTTAGACTGTTGCCCCAGCGACCCGGCCCTGGATAAGAGGAAGATAATGGATGGATGGGTGGCATTTCTCCATCTCTTTTTATCTTCTTTTTCCATTTTCCTTCTCTTTTTTCCTTTTTCCATTTCTCCTTTTTTCCTTCATTTTCCATTTTTCCTTTTTTTCCTTCTTGTTACATTTCTCCTCTTTTTTCCTTCTTTTTCCATTTCTTCTTCTCTTTTTCCTTTTTCCATTTCTCCTCTTTTTTCCTTTTTCCATTTTTCCTTCTCCTTTTTCCATTTTCCTTCTCTTTTTTCCATTTTCCTTCTCTTTTTATCCTCTTCTACCATTTCTCCCTCTTTTTTCCTTCTTGTTCTTCTTTTCCTTCTTTTTTCCTTTTTTCCATTTCTCCTTCTCTTTTTCCTTCTTTTTCCATTTCTCCTCTTTTTTCCTTCTTGTTGCATTTCTCCTTCTCTTTTTCCATTTCTCCTTTTTTTTCTTCTTTTTCCATTTCTCCTTTTTCCCCCTTGTTCCATTTTTCCTTATTTTTTTCCTTCTTGTTCCATTTCTCCTCTTTTTTCTTTCTTTTTCCATTTCTTCTCTTTTTCCTTTTTCCAGTTCTCCTCTTTTTTCCTTCTTTTTACATTTTCCTTCTCTTTTTTCCTTCTCTTTCCATTTCTCCTTCTTTTTTTCCTTTTTCCATTTTTCCTTCTCTTTTTTCCTTTTTCCATTTTTCCTTCTCTTTTTTCCTTTTTCCATTTTCCTTCTCTTTTTTCCTTTTTCCATTTTTCCTTCTCTTTTTTCCTTTTTCCATTTCTCCTCCTTTTTCCATTTTCTGTCTCTTTTTTCCTTTTTCCATTTCTCCTTTTTTCCTTTTTCCATTTTTCCTTCTCTTTTTATCTTCTTTTACCATTTCTCCTTCTCTTTTTTCCTTCTTGTTCTTCTTTTCCTTCTTTTTCCATTTCTCCTTCTCTTTTTCCTTCTTTTTCCATCTCTCCTTTTTTCCCCCTTCTTGTTCCATTTTTCCTTCTTTTTTTCCTTCTTGTTCCATTTCTCCTCTTTTTTCCTTCTTTTTCCATTTCTTCTTCTTTTTTTCCTTTTTCCATTTCTCCTTCTTTTTTTTCCTTTTTCCATTTTTTCCTTCTCTTTTTTTCCTTTTTCCATTCTCTTTTTATATATATATTTTTTCATTTTTCTTATTTTCCCCCTCTTTTTTCTCCTCAGTAAACCATGGAAGTAGTTTTGTCATTTATTCATTTTTATCTTTCCATTATTCATCCATCTCCCATGGTGCATTTCAGGTCCAAACCTGCCGTCACTGAGCATGTGCGGTGTAGAAGTGTGTTGTTGTGCTGTTTGATGCTGTTGTTTGTGGGGTCAAAGGTCAGGCCTTGGTTTCTGCTTGTTTTCCTTCTTCTTCCTCCCACACCAGATCCAGTCTTCATCTGCAGAATCCTTTCACCTGCCAGCACTGCCTCTGCCTTTTATTCCCTCCTCCCCCTTTTATGGAAGCGCTTCTGCTTGACCGACACACGCACTCTTCCCAAAATATGCGTCTGCTTCGGACTTTCAAACGATTCCAACGCAGGAGTTTATTCCTGAAACTCCAGTGGAATCAGTGCTTTTCATCCTGTGTTTTCTAATGGACTCCAACAAACGCCTTTAAAACCATTAAAAACATTAAAACCATTTGACTGAACAAAAACCAGGAGGCAGTTAAATCTGGATAATGAAAGGAATTCTAATGGTGATTCCCAGTATTCCTGTCAGGATCATAAAAACACTGTAATGAAAGAAAAACCATGAATGTCTCCTGTATGTAACAGAATGAATATAGATTGGGTATTTATTTATTATTACTAAGCAGCCAAAGTCATGAGCAAAATGGGGAAAAATCTATAATAAACCAACAAAATAATATAAAATAAACGTAGAAATAAACATCAGTGGATTTACATGTAAAATGTGCTTTTGAAGAACTCGTCTAAATAATAGCCTTCAATCACACTGACCTTTGACCTGCTGTGAAATATTTCCACTTTATTTTCAGACTTCTTCCAAACTATGAACCTAAAACGTGATATTCATGATGTTCAAAATAAACCTTTAGTATTTCACTCTAGCTTCTCCGTTGCTTATTTTGCTGTGTGACCTTTGACCCCATGCTCTTCGGTGCTGATGGAGTTGTCGGCGTTTCCGTCTCGTGTCAACACATTATCGGATAAAAGCTCGGGATGCTTTTAGACGCCATACTGCACTTTTTATTTATCGCTTCTTTATTAAGCGATCAAGAGTCAAATGTAAAATAAGAACATCAGCAATAAAAATACATCTCCCATGGTGCATTTCAGCATCTTTTCTGTGGAAGATAACTGAGTTACAGCCTCTAAGGTTCATGGGTATTGTAATTTGTTTTTTTTTTTGTTTTGTTTGTTTTTTGGTAGCTTTTGCAGTGAGATAAAGTTAAACCTGAACATGTAACTGTTATATTTTTATGTCACTTCTTCGCTTTTTCTTTTTTGCTTCTTTATTAAATGATAATATAATAAATATATGATAAATATGATAAATGTAAAGTAGGATGTTTAGGAAAATAATTAAAGTCCTTCCTTAGTCTCTGAACCTCATTTAACTAGCATATGAGCAAGAAAAACATATCTCCCTGATGGTGTATTTCAGCATTGTTCCTGGAGAAGTTAATTGAGTTATAGCCTCTAAGGATTATGGGTATTGCAATTTGTATATTTAGTCCAAGATTTTTTTTCTTCCATTCCCAGAATTTTATACAGAAGGAATTAAACATTTGAAATTTAAATGAAGATGTTCTCACAAAATATAGTAAAATATGTTTCATTTTGTGTCAAATTTATGCAATATTTTCCATGTTGTCTGTTCAGAATACCAACAGAATTTATGTTTATTAAAATAATTATAATTCCAGCAGTGAACGTTCATCTCCCATGATGCATTTACAAGCATATCGCTAGGTCTACTTTCTGATGTGCTATTAGCGCAGCGTGAGGTCTACTTTCTGAGGTGCTATTAGCGCAGTGCTAGGTCTACTTTTTGATGTGGTATTAGCGAGGTGCTAGGTCTACTTTCTGATGTGCTATTAGCGCAGTGCTAGGTCTACCTTCTGATGTGCTATTAGCACAGCGCTAGGTCTACTTTCTGATGTGCTATTAGCGCAGTGCTAGGTCTACTTTCTGATGTGCTATTAGCGAGGCGCTAGATCTACTTTCTGATGTGCTATTAGCACAGTGCGAGGTCTGGTTTCTGATGTGCTATTAGCGAGGCGCTAGATCTACTTTCTGATGTGCTATTAGCGAGGCGCTAGATCTACTTTCTGATGTGCTATTAGCGCAGTGCGAGGTCTACTTTCTGATGTGCTATTAGCACAGTGCTAGGTCTACTTTCTGATGTGCTATTAGCGCAGCGCTAGGTCTACTTTCTGATGTGCTATTCGTGAGGCGCTAGGTCTACTTTCTGATGTGCTATTAGCGCAGTGCTAGGTCTATTTTCTGATATGCTATTAGCGCAGCGCAAGGCGTACTTTCTGATGTGCTATTAGCGCAGTGCTAGGTCTACTTTCTGACATGCTATTAGCGCAGCGCTAGGTGTACTTTCTGATGTGCTATTAGCGAGGCGCTAGGTCTACTTTCTGATGTGCTATTAGCGCAGTGCTAGGTCTACTTTCTGATGTGCTATTAGCGCAGTGCTAGGTCTACTTTCTGATGTGCTATTAGCACAGCGCTAGGTATACTTTCTGATGTGCTATTAGTGAGGCGCTAGGTCTACTTTCTGATGTGCTATTAGTGCAGCGCTAGGTCTACTTTCTGAGGTGCTATTAGCGAGGCGCTAGGTCTACTTTCTGATGTGCTATTAGCGCAGCGCTAGGTCTACTTTCTGATGTGCTATTAGCGCAGTGCTAGGTCTACTTTCTGATATGCTATTAGCGCAGCGCTAGGTGTACTTTCTGATGTGCAATTAGCACAGTGCTAGGTCTACTTTCTGATATATTCTTTCAACTTGAATCTCTTAAAAAAAACAACACGAAGGAAATATTCGTAATTTCCTTCCGACAAATGAAGTGAATCTTGAAGTTTCCGTAACTTTGCTTTAAGTGGATCCTTGGTGATGAGTTCTGTGACCACCAACCTGTGACAAAGCCTCATGGGAGTTGTAGTTTTTGATGCTCAATGTATTTTATTGTTTCCAAAACCACAAAGGTTCAGACGCTTTGTCCCGAAATCACAAACAAACCAAAAACAACCAAAACGCCCCAATGATGCCTGGTAGGGGGGGCGGTCGTGTGTGTGTGTGTGTGTGTGTGTGTGTGTGTGTGTGTGTGTGTGTGTGTGTGTGTGTGTGTGGG
>JAPTYR010000008.1:28907413-28923127 GCA_029814505.1 Siphamia roseigaster | reverse complement strand
TCAATGGCTATGGTGAGGCATGCATAAGTGATAACTATACAAATAAAGTTATTATTATAAATGATAACCAACTTTCAATCATGTACAGATGACTTGTGAAAAAACGTTTCATAATTCAGGAAAGCTTTAACATAACCCCCCCCACACACACACACACACACACACACACATTTTTGACCCAGCCAACAATGGGGAAAAAAAAGATTATTTGTTGTAGGTTTGTAAAAGGTAACTGCAAAGATGTTTTTTTTTTAAAGTTGGAGAAAGAGGTCATCATCATCAGTGCATCATCTATTTTTTTCTCAAGAATCTGGTTGGTTCAAGAAACGTGAGACGCAGCCCTCCTGTTTTATGACATAATGTGGCAGGTGAGGATTTATCATTTCTCATTTTGTGGAGGGAGATGCAGCCCTGGCTTTGATGATCTGGTTAGGGTGAAGAGGTCATAACCTTCACTCAGCCATGACCTCCTGCAGTGGTCGACAAAAAGGGTAATAAGATCTGCATTTTAAAACTCATCGCATCCAGAAATGGATATCTTGACTTGGTGGTAAATCTTCAAAATGCTGGACAAATATGAGCACAAATTCTTCACTGCAAAAGGTCAGTAACTGTTAGTCGTGACTAATGTTCTAAGGCTAAACTAGTTTGGCAAAATGCTGCTTCAAAATGAAGTGAAAACAGAGGCCACAACACACACACACTCCCAAAACAGGTCAAGAGTTTCTTGTGTTGTTGTTCTTTGGTGCACTTTCAAGGTCCAAAACATCCTCTTCTTCCCTTAGCCTTTTAGCTAGTGGAGCAGGCAGTTTATCATGACACAGCGATATCTGATGCCTTTGCAGAAATACTTTCCTTTCCTGCAGGAAGGAATTCACTGGGCCTTTAATCATAGCAAGAGACTCAACTGACAAATACATATTAGAGATGGTTTGGAGCTGCATTTTCCCACTTTTATTGTTGTTCCTCTACATGCCCATGCATAACCTTGAGAAATGGAATGGTCTGCACTGTTAAATGGAACCATATTCTTCATGGGCAAAGAGAGCACTGTGAATTGAAAACGATCACATAATGTGCTTTCAGATAGCATCTCTGAAAGGCATTAAGGTCTGGCCAGCATGTGTCTCATATTACACCAAAGAGAAAAATGGCAAAATAAGCCTGTTTTGAGACCTTACGACATATATGCTTGTGGATGGTGTTTTTTTTTTTTTTTTTTGCAGCCGTACTCTCAAATAGAAATATTGTTTTGACAGCAGACCTGCTGCTCTCAGCCTCTGGAGTGGCTGAAATCTGTTAAGAAACATCACTAATAATCCTCTATATGTACACTGTACTTGAGTGGAATGTATAACGCAAGAAGTAAAAGAAACACACCCCAAAATAAGAACATAGTGTACAGGACTTTCCACTAGGATGTGGATTCGTCAGCATATGGGGACAAAAGCAGACAGCTGGAACTTTCCAGGACATGACCTCCGAGAGGAAAAAATAAAGACGCTACAGCGCAAACCTGACGTTCGTAGCGTATTTTATTCCCAATATTCTATTATATATATACTGATCTTAAATTTTCTGTTCATCAATTTTTAGATATGTTGTAAATTATTGCAGCCTATAGATTATAAGGCTTGTTGTGGATTTTTCCCAGCACAATCAACAAAAATGCATTTAATTAAGACGTATTATACGTTATTCACAATTACACTTTCTAATTTACTAGCACTTTCTTGGTAAGGCTTATTAAGATACGTCACAATGATGACATATTGTTCAAAATTTGATATTTTACGATGTGATTTTACTTGACAGATAACTGAAAACAGTAGGCTAATGTAAGGCACTGATTTTAATTTGTTCATTTATACCAACCTCTGCAAAAAACATAACACAACATGTGAATCAGCTGACTCAATGAGTTCTAGGAAAAAAACATAACTTCTTGACATATTCATTTTTATCTTTATTTCCATCCATGTGAGCCTGAAGCATAGCCGACATGTTCCTCATAAGGCGTAAGGATGTTACTTTGACATCATTGCCTGTTTTAGTGTTTGCCTTGACTTTGGAATAGCTCTGCTGTAAAAACACAATAAAATATTCATTCATATATTCTTTAATTGAACCCATAAACATCTCTGCAGTTTATATGGTGAAGCCAGGACATGTATTCGTCTTCTTCAGTTTTCAGGTTACATTTCCTGTGGTTTTCTGATAAGGATGTCCACTGACTGCAATGAGAGCAGTTATTATTGTATTTTGCGGCTTTTTTTTGGTCAAACACTGAAAATGACTCTTTATCCTCAACTTGGCTGGACACAACTTATCAGATGAGCATGTATACACACACAACATGTTTAGTGAAAATATTTTATCCAAATCAAAAAATTTGCAGTTCTTAAATGAATAACCAGCTTACGTACGCTAAAAGGACTAAGCAGGAAATTACAGCTATCGTGTATTTGTTTTTTAATGTTACAAGATGTCTTAACCTTAACTCAGCCATGACTTCCTGGTCTGGTCAACAAATTAACAGATTTATTGTTTGTAACCAGGATCAGAGAAGAACATGTTTATGCACAACAAAACTACTCTGACTGTTAGTAAGGACTGAAGTTTAACCTAAATATGATGTAAACACATATATCGGGCCAATATTATTATTTTTTTTCTTGTATTGGTATCGGCCTGTTGCATTGGCTGATATGCTCTTTTTATCCCTGCCATGATTTACAGGTGGAGTTGGCAGCACCTTCATGTTCTTGGAAATACTGCTTTCCTTACTGGGAAGGGGGGGATAAATAAATAGATATAAAAAGTGTAGTTTATTAGGTTAACGTCACAATTTTTTTCCCTAATTTTAAATAAAGGAAATTTTCTGACATTTGTTATCAGTTGTCAGAGAAAACAAAAATCAGAATCAGCTCCAAATACTGGCTTAGAAATACCGACAGCCTGTATCGGTCATTGGCTAAGGCTGATGTAAAAAAAATAAATAAAAAATTGGTATCAGCCCCAAAGAATTCATATTGGCCGAAGACTAGAAACAACTGCTTTACTTTTGCAGTTGTTGTTCAGTGTTCTTACTACAATGAGTAACCCAGAAGTGTTGAATGGCCTTATCTGTCAATAACCGTCAGTGACAGTTATAATGAATTTAATGATAGAAACTGTGATCCCTCTTTATTTGATCTTCCTCCAGTTTTTGGTGCCTCCGCTCGCTTCATTTCTTGGACTGCTTGAAAGATCACAAGGCTGGGCCTCTTCTGGCCTGCCTTGAACCACAGTACTAATCCTGCTGCTTGCCTACAATTAATCTTCCTTGTTGCCACATTATTAACACCACCACCCACAGACTAGGTTGGAGAAGAAGAAGGAAGAATGAGGAGGCGGAGGAGGCGGATTGCTCTGGTGAGTCCGCCTCCACAGTGCGCCTTTAGCCCTATGGGACGTCAGTCACCTTGCCTCTCAAAGGTGCCTCGCTGTCAGTATCACCACCCACCCGGTCCCTGCTCCGTGCATGACGCCACCACTTCACCTCCTCAGTATCATGCCTGGTGATCAAACAGCCAACCCATTCAACATCTGTGCTTGTCACTTCCCGTCCTATCCAGCACGACCATTTTACCCCTCCCACAGAACATCAATCAGACAGCTTTTCCCATGTCTTGATCCTCCTTCTTCTCCATACGCCTCCACATCTTTCACTGTAGTCAATGACCTGACCACGAGAAATATAAGCAGTGCGTTTATGAAATTAAGGACCTCAATGGAGTATTCCCATTATTTGGTTTGTAATTTATTTGGTTTAAGAGCACTGATTGGTTCTTTATTCCTTAACTAATTTAAAATACAATGAAAATGTGATTGTGAATGGAAGATAGAGCACGATTATACTTTTGGTTAAGGTCTTAAAGGCACAGTAAAATATTGGTATAAAACCACCGGGGGTGTAAGAAAATTTTGATACACTGCAGTACTGCCATATTATGTTGTGTGAAACTGTACTTGCAGAAGCTTAAATTTTTTCACTGATTCAAATGAAGGTCGAATCCAAAACGTAGCGCACTGAGGAACTGTGATGACAGATCTATATGTTTTTATTGTGCTAAAAAGCTACATTAAAAATTAACAAAAAAAAACAACTCAACTCATATTTAGATGAGTTGACATGTTCATGGTGCAGAAACATTTCTTTAAACTAGATTTTTTTTTAAAATGCGACAGAATGTCAACATATCGCAGTATAGTGAATTGCAACCTCTGTATCGTGATGTCACCAGATTTATGCTTCAGCCCTAAACAAACATGGTTTATTTATTCATTCTTACACTGTTTCCCCTGCAGCTGTATTTTAGCTGAATACAGTCCTGATATAAATATGGACAATTTAGAAAAAAAAAAATCCTCAGAAAACAGATTTTCACCTATGTTTCTTTCTACTTCCTCCATTGCCCCTTTCTTTCTGCCTGACTCCTCTTGGCTGTACCTACACTGAACAGAGGGAGGTGCTGCAGTGTCATCTATTTAAGATCCTCCTAGACCCTCTTTTACCTCTCTCCCTCTCTGAGTCTCTCCGCTGTCCAGATTAGTCTGCTCATCAAGCTGAGCATTGTTTTAATTTGCTGGGCCTGGGGCATATGCTGAGTGTTCACATCATTATTGTCTCTGTGCAATGTGAGTTATCACCACAGCTTATGATAATGCGGCACAAATTTACAGGCTGGGGAGAACCATGGATTCACTGATAATAAAGGGTGGACAGAGGGGAGTGGAAAAGAGGTGGAAAGAGAGAAATAAAGGAAGAGTGTGTGCATGTGTAAGAGGTAAAGAGAGAAATGGGTGGTGGCGGAGAGAGACGAAGCTGTGTTGGATGTCATTATGAAAGATGATTCCCATACTGGATAATACATCACACCAGTGCTGTCTGTCCTCTCCTTTTCTGTGTTGTTATGCGAATAAATGCTGATAAACCCAGAGGCAATAGTGATTATTACTTCCAACATATCACCATGTGGGATGGGGGGGTGCGAGAGAGGAAAAACTGCGGAGGGATGGAAAGTCAGAAGAAAGCAAAACACAAAGAGAGCCACATTGGAACACAACCACCTCCACAGTGGGGATCCTGAAGATATGAGATACCGAAAAGTGAGTCGGGAGGGCTGACGTGAACCTGGATGTTTTTCCGCATGCAGAACTGCAACAAAGTTTGCCAAGTTTTGCAAAAGCTCCACTCCTGATTTCAAATCTTGATCGATGTTCTATTACAGTGAAAGTGATCTAGATGTAATTTTGACATCAGCTGCCTGAGTAAAAGCACATAAACTCTGGTGAGGTTTTGCTATGTATACAAAGTTGTCCTCCTCCTTGCAGCCCAGCTCTGGGGTGTTACCCTTACTAGCTCATCCTGACACAGCTGGTTCCTGCCTTGCCTCACCTCACCTCCCTCCTTAAGACTGACCAGCAATACAATCTAATTACAGCCGCGCTACAGAGGGAGACCAGTGTAAACACCAGCCCTTTTTATCTCCTTATACATCTGGACAAGTAGACAAAGTGCTAAAAGGAAATAAATGTGGCCTGACAGCCACATCAAAGAGTTCAGCCAGAGGCTTACTGCTACTTAGGGCACAGGAATGTTGTTGCTAAGCATCAGCCCGCAACCTATCAGGGTGCAAAGAGGGCCCTGTCCTGCCTTACAGAGGGATAAGGGGAAAGAGAGAAATGAAGAAGAGAAAGACAGAGGGAGGGAGGGAGGGAGGGAGGGGGGCTGACATTGAGGGGAGGCTAGGGACTCAAGGAGATTTTTGTAGCTTAAAGCAATTGTTGGAAGAAACAAGCCTTCTGTTTTGTTTTCTCTTGACACCATTTCTGCTTTTTGTGCTTGCAAAAGACATGTATAAAAATGTCTTTTGATATGTTTTCTCTTTGGGTCTATATCAAAATATTTCTTTTGTGTCTGTGTATGGAACTTTTTTCACATCTTGTCTCTATAAACTGGTGCTGCTTTCTGATCATACTACAGATCAGAGGAGACACAACTTGTGAACTTATTTGAGTCAACATTTAATGCTGGCATGACACGTTTATTTCTTCACTAGATAGAATTTTTTTTTTTTTATCATTCCTGTCTTGTACTTCTGAAGTTAGGGGTTACAAACAATACAACGGTTTTGGAGAGAAAAACAAATAAGTAGCACCAGCTTGCGGTGACTTACGGCATGTAATGGCAATGATGAAATGAGAAAGGTTCTAATTCATTCTCAAAGACTGAGTATGATGCTCAGACTCATGCATACACACATGACTTTTGTGCATAATTTGGAGGGAGTTATCAAACGAGAGTAAAATATATATATATATTTTTAAAGTTGCTTGTATTCACAAATGATAGTAGTGGGAAAAAAAATCTATATCGGTTATAATGAATTATTTATTATATGCAGGTTTAAAAGTATCATATTTGGCTTGGTGAAAATTACCACCAAGGGATTTTTGTTTTTTTTTTCCTCTCCTTTTGACCTTGATAATTGTGGCCTAGGGAAGTAGAGGAAAGATTATATGTTTTAAACTGCTGTTGTGTGTATGAAAAGTATTAATTCTGTTTTCTTAGGTAATGGCAGGGGAAGAACATTTGATGTAATGGTGCCTGCTCTTGTGGGTAGTACAGCAGTCTTTTGCTCAGCAGGACGACTACTGAGCGTGTGTTTAATGATTTACCAGTTCTACTCCAATGAACTTGCACTGAGTAAATGTATCATATGATCACTGATCACAAGAGCAACTGTTCAGATGTTTTGCTCGGGGCACAAGGCACACGGAGCAAACTAGCAACAACGAACACCGCCGTTTTGTGTGCGTCTGAGCTGCAGACAGCCAAAGGTTGAGTGCTACTGGACGTTAATCACCCATAGCAGTGACTCATAGATGGTAATAAGGCTCTGTTTGTTTTTCAGGTTGAAATCTGAAAAAGTCATTCGACCTTTCTTTCAGTGTCTTTTGGAATTAAGTACAATAAGTGATTCAAACTGGAAATGTAAGCCAACATTACAGGTACACATTACAATTAGCTTGGGGCTATTTCTCATTCTAGTGTGACCTTTTCCATTCCTGAAGAATCAAAGTTAAAAACTTAAAAAAATGACTAAAATTAACTCTGCTTTGCAATTGTATCTGTATTATACTTTCACCAAAAAAAAAAAAAAACAAAAAAAAAAACACATCGCAAATAGTTGAATATACACATTTTGCATTTATACAATTACTTGGAAAAAGGAAGTTCTGAATGTTTTGATGTACCTGTGATCATTTTTGTCAGACTTTTGCTTTAATTTAACCGGTGAAAAACTAAATATTTTCATCTTTCCTTGTTGAGCCCAAACTACACAAACACATTCACACACACAGACAGAACCTCAGCAACTCAGGAGTGTGACATATCATGAGGCTTTCTGTTCCGATTAGGGGCTGTAGCTAACGTCAGAGCTGTTTTCTAGAGTGTAGGATGTTTAATAATTGAAGACTCTTGGAGCGGGCCTGTCACACCGGCTTGTCTAGAATGTTTCCTATGCAATTAGACGCCGAGAGACATTTGAAGAGGACTCACAAAAAGAGCCACAAAAAGTGACATGTGAACTTAAAGGAAATTAGCTCTTCACACGAGTGAAATGTGAAGGTTACTTAGCAATGCTTAACTCAGACTGCGGCTGTGTGAAGTATGTGTTTGACTCAGCCCCGCTACGAAGACTGCGATTTTCTTTACTTTGAGCTGGCTTCAGTCAGTAAGATCACAGAGGGAATGAAAACTAATTTTGACTCAAGGCATACGGAAAGAAAAAAGAGAGGGGGGGGGGGGACCTGAGATGTGTCGAAATAATGAGATCTCTTGATGTTTTCTGGGAAGATATGGGATGATGCAGACAGATGCACAACTCACATCTTCACCCAAGGACACAGACACACAGCCGTGAAACATTTAACCAAAACTTCAAAACACACAAAATCGCAAGTATAGTGCACGTACATTAAAAAGCACACACACACGCACAGTCTCATTATGTGAATACACCATAAACTAATGCAGGTGTACGTACATGCTGACTTATATGCGTGCATACATACACAAGCTGATCAGTTGATTCGAACACAAGTGTTCTTGAATGATGCAAATAAAGCATAATATCAGAAGTCTGGTTATAATGAAATGCAAATATTCACTGATTTAATATATATAACATTTCAATCGAATGAAGCTAAGTTTGTTTAGTATAGAAATCTGATTTTAAAACACATATTTTAGATTTTTTTTTTTAAGCCTGGTAGTGGCTCATTAAATGACAAATGCAAACAATAAAGACAAACTTTCCCCAAAATCAAATAACGTAACGTATAAACACAGATGATTAATACGCTCTCAATCTGTCTCTGTTCCCCTCTTTGCCCTGACAACCTTTCACAAGAAATTTCCCCCATCCACATCTTTGAGTTCCACGTTGCAATGATAACACTGTCATCTTCCACACCTATCATAAGTCACAGGCAAACGACCCCGATCCTCCGTCGTGAGACAGAACCCTCTGCGGGCCTGTAAGCTGTATCATTACACCATGTCATCTTTATGGCACAGAGCAAAGCCCAGCTCTCTAATTACACTCTGCCTACTCCATTTACCCAGACAGGGACGGAGCAGCAGGCAAACAATGCATTAAAAATGGAGTGCTTCCCCCCGCTCTATGGATGCCTGTGTAGTTCTGCCGGTGGCCGTCGCCGTCCCCTGGTTTTCGTTATTGTTGTGTCTCTGTGAGCTGTGGAGGGGAGATAGAGGGCCTGTGCCACCGTGCCTTCCTCACCTCCCCTCCTCTCTTCAACAGCGCCTTCAGAAGGACTTATGAAGGTGAGTGGCTGTGTGACAGGTCAGGAATAAAAGAGACAAACCAGGGATAAAAATTAAATAAAAAGTAGCTGTCTTAAACAGTAATTGCACTCCTTTGCTGAGCATGCTTTCAGATATATAAACCTGATTTACTGTCGGCGTTCCTGCCACAAATCAGAAGGCCCTCTGAGAAACACTCGTGCTATGAAATTGTTTAATCTCATCAAGTTCTGCTTTCACAGCAGGCCATAAATCACATAGTCTTTGTTATCATAGACCTCCATGAGCGCCTCTGAGGCAGGCAATGGATCGTGGGTATATATAATCTTGACTGCGCAAACAGCAGGGTCTGAGCAGCCTGAAATACTTTCATATTAGCCGTGGTGCAGCTGGCGGAACACAAGCACCCTGATGGATATCTCATTTCCTGCGCTCTGCATCTATTTCGAGCAAATTATTACTGCATAAATTTCTTGTCAACAGAAACGGCCAATTAATTAAGTTAAAAATGCACTCGTGATCACATCTACACACCAAACAGGAGAGCCGGGGCAATTTTCCACTAAGTGAATTTACCGCGGGGGTCACTGTAATGAATGATTTTAAACTTTGTCATAAAGTCGCAGACAGGCCAATATCTACACAGGAGCTGCAGTGCAGACTAACCCGTGACATATTTGCATAAAGTGTATTTATGTGAAAATGCTAGAGGACGACAGCCGGGGCGAGGAAATAAAGTTTACAACCAGCAAACAAAATGTCCGCCAACCTGTGCCTCTCTAGTATTTCATCAAAGACACGCACAGAGGATTGGATAGAGATCATAGAAGCACCTTTGCCATTTAAGATACAAAATATACACATTTAACAGAGCTCGCAATCTGAATGAATTATTCATAATGTATGAGTGCTTGGGTGTTTGTGGGGGTGGGGGGTGGCGGTTGTTTATTCAGCTTGGGCCGTTTATCAGACAGTAAGGATCCCACGGCGGGGATGAGCTCAGAGATTTATCTGTGTTTGGGCTCCAAAGCAGATAAATCAAGAGGTGTAATCATGCCATGAGTGGCCCAGCTGTGACCCCGTGGTGAACTAATGACACAGGGATATCTAAGCTCCTTTTCCTGTTCCTGGGTTAGGCCCCTAGGTTAGTCCCCTGTCAGACTCCAAGCTAAAGAAAGACACGGCTGCACAGAAAAGACTGAGGGGAAACGTTATGGCCCTTCATGTCCCTTTGTCCTGTTTACACAACGCCACCGTTGAGTATGACGGCTCAGCCATAGCTAAAAATAACAGTGTTGGAACAAAGTAGAAGCAGAAAGCTACTGTATAACAATGTTTGTTCAAACAATAGCAATGAGTATCGATTGCAAGCATACACATAGGCAGCTCACAAGACACTATTCACAACAGTTCATGTAAAAGATACTGCTGTTTGGCTGAGGATGTCTCCTGTTCCCTCCTGGAGCAAAGGCTTTCTCTTGGACTGAGCTCGCTCTGATTTATCACGTCTTCTGCTAGCAGGCTGTCCGCTGATTAAGCCAGTGGAACTTTGTTTCACTCTCCTCTCTCTTTAATCTGTCTCTCAGCGAGATAAATTAGCCAGGGCCGTGCCAGCTCCTGCTCTCTTTACCTCCCTCCCGCTTCTCTTCCTCTCTTCCTCTTACTGCTTTTCTCTCTGTTTATCTTTTCTGTCTGTCACACATTGAGAAGAGAGCAGACACATCTGCTCCTACGCTGCTGCAGAAGATAGGGCTGGGCTACATCCCGGTCAGATTTAGCTAAGAGTGTTAGTGAGTGAGAAACAGAGAATGAGTGTGTTTTTCCTCTCTCTTTCTCTCCTTGACAACATTCTGTCAAACAATCTCCCTCTCCTTGGCTAGACTTATCTTCTTTGTTGTTAGCTAATAAATCAGTGAGTATTTATGATCTGCAATCCCTATTCTTAGTGTTTTAATGGCGACACGTTTGTGGGTGAATTAAAGCAGGGTTTTATTCACTAGGCTGTGGGCCAAAGGGAGGCCTGTGTGCCTCTGCCTGTGAATGTTTTCCCTTCTCCACTCTGCCGGGTGGTAAATCACACTCATTGTCAGCCAGTGCTAAGTTAGTGTGCGTCATTGGGGAGAGCAGGAAGCACTGGGCATAATTCTGTCCATCAGCTTAATTTATTGTATCGGTAGCTTTGTAATCTCTGCCTCATAAATTACAGGGGCTGACAGACAAGAATTTGAAGGTGGTGTTTGTCAGGATTTTGGCCCAGCTGACGACCTTATTTCTTTCAAAGCTTTCTGGCTTCATATTTTGCTCTCAAAGAAATCAAAACCTTCTAAGATGATAGTTTATTTAAATTAAGACATTATCTATTATCAGACTTGCCTAAATGTGTAGAGATAATGTTTGTGTCCTAAAATATTGCAAGAAAGACAGAAAGGGGGGGGGGGAAAAAAATGGGTTCGAGGACGTGACCTTGTTCGTGGGTTTTATTTCAGGTGAAATATAAGGTCTAATACAAGGGCGCTGCAGCAGCATCTGCTTTGCAGATAGTGCACTTGGCTCTCCTTCCATGCCAGTGAATATAAATCAGGTGAGGCATCTCAATGCTAGGCCTGACTTCTAGAGGCCAACAAATCTTTAACACGAGATTAAGGCCTCAGTGGAATCATCTATCTTTAGTTGATGGAGGAAAATATCACAGTGCTCTATGGGCAATAAGGTTTCACTGAGTCAGGACTGATGTGCGCTAGAATGTACAGAACACCAGGTGTAATGGTCTTACAATACATTATTCTCATACACATGTGAAATGCTCTCTGCAGCAGGAAGGACTTGATATGTGCTGAAAGAAAAAGCTGCCAAATCAAAAGCTATTAGCTAATTATTCTGGGAACTTGGCAAGATATTTAATAACATAACATAATTAAAAAATATATGGGAGCATAAAACAAATTGTTTAAAAAATGAGGTTAATACTCCAAGGAATACAGTTCACTTCTTCCATTTCTAACAGAAAAAAAAAACAACCTGAACTCATAATACATGTGTTATGGGTACTTTTATTTAATTATAGCAAATGTAAACGGTGTCAGCTGCAAAGTACAGAGAACAAAGAACACAAACCAAAGCAGAGCTGCCAATTACCCTATAAAACATGCGTATCTTCCAAGGCATGGTCTCCTTTGTGGGTTTAACCTACCAAAGGCAACGGGCGGTTTACAAGATGCTCACTCAGTGAATACAATTGTGCTTAGCATAAAAGGGAACACAGTCTGTGAAGACCTAACAATGAACCATATCTCCCTGTAGCCTTTTCAACATGCTACATTTACATATCAAGCCACTAGCCTGATATGTAAACACATTCCATCAGATGCCGCCATCATAGCCAATGAGAGCCGTTACCTTCCCTCTCCAGCTCATGCACTGTGCAGCATCAGACAAAGGCAGAGGGGCCTGAATGAGACATCTCATGTCATCACCCAAGAGAGATAATGGAATTGTTATACATCCTTGATCACAGACACTCTCACGACATCTTGCTCTCTTTTTCACTCATTCTTTGTCTTTCACTCTTAAAGTCTCTCTGTCGTTCTACCTCTTTCACAGATGTGCTCAGGAGTGTGTGCACGTGCACTCTCACACACACACACGCACGCACACACACAAGTAAAAATTCCAGCACACTTCAGTGCGATAGCCCCTCTTCTCTTTCAGGGTTTCATCTCAATAGCTTTTTTATCTGAGCACTTCAATTTGCAAGCCTAGCTGGAAGGCAGCTCCTCCTGATATGTTAATTGCAGGGTACTTAAGCGCTAAAAGATTAACATAAAACCCTTTGGAAACAAGCTAATAGTTTATGATAATTCGTGCATGGCCTTTGTCTGTCTATCATTACATTGCCTCTAGCTGTAATTTTATCAAGGGGCTGTAAAATTTCATTTAAACAAGTTCACTTTCAGATAATTAATAGTAGAAACTGGATTATTCAATTGAGCCACACTGGCACCATTAACAACATGGCAACTAAGCTATAATTAAAGTATTTTATTTTATTAACCTATTCATAACGTTGTGCAAATGATGACACAGAACAGCTGTTTTTTTTTTCTTGCTTAAGCACTGTCACTAGGGCAATTACAGGAATTCAGGGTTGCCTCCTCAGTTAGACTTTAGCTGATTGAGACTTTTCAATTAGCAGGTGAGTGCATGGCTAGCATACCTCCCATCCGCAGAACAGAAAACAACACACAGGCAGGTAACTGACACAATAACACGAGGAATATGCTGAGCTGACAGATTGGAATTTACACTGTTTGCCAAGACTGTGAGATTTAGACTGAGACAAAGGTTTAACCTGGATTTGAACTTGTGCTGAGTGAGATGAAAAGACATCAAGTGAAGAGAGGGGAGAGATCAGATCAGAGTGTTCACACTCAGAAACACTTAGCTGATCACATACTGAAATACAGAAACAGTGGTTATGTCTTGTTTTTTAATCATATATTGCTAAATTGTTTTACAAGCACTCAGGCACCTTTTTGTCGAATATTCTAAAAAGTGAATAATTTGTAACTGAAAGCAGTGACCCTGGACATCTACTGTTAAAACTATGGATGAGTGTGTCTTCCACAGGTTTAGTCATTCATGTATCTATAATATGTTCTATGTACACCAACTGTTTGATAGAGACACATTGGCCCCTACACACACACACACACACACACACACACACACACATGCATGCATGCACGCACACACGTACACACGCACACACACACTTTCTCTTTCAGACACACCATCCCTCTCATGAATAATACAAAAACTCCTTTCACCAAACAGCTCAAATAGCTATTCATTCATCTGCATACCTGGAGCCTCGCAAGATGATTGGCCGACCATTACCACTGTAAAAAAAAAAAAAAGACGAAAAAAGAGAAATGTTCCCCAAACAATTTGCTTCAAAATGAGACAGGAATGATTCTGTTCTTTTCAACAACACAGACAGGCCCCTGTGCATAATGATGTTAGCGTAATGGGGTGACAGATAGACTGGGAGACCATGACATTAGCATGAGAAACGCACCAGCGAGCAGCCGCTCAACTGTGGTCTCAGAGGGCCCTGAGACATACACTCTGAACATCGTTTGTCTCACAGCTCTACGAGCCTGACAAATGAAGACATGCCACGTTTTATGCGGAGCAATATACCATTCCACTTTAGCAAACACATGACTTAATGGCGAAGGGGAACCCGTCTCCGCATTATACAAACTGACTAGCTCTTGTCTGATTAGTGAGAAAATAACCTCATTCAAGGTTGAATGGAAAGCAGGGACACATCACTGCCTTAGGGAGATGCGATGACACTTTCATATCTTACCACACAGATGATATGTAAAAAATAAAAATAAACAACAATCAATTAACTGGCATGGACACAGCCTTTTCAACAGGTTGTATGACAGCAAACTCAAACAACAGCTTTAACCAGTAGCAATTTACATCAGTTTATTCATAAATGGTCACAGTGGAGTAAAACTACAATAACTAACTGGACTGATTTATTGTAAAAAGGAACCAAAAAAAAAAAAGGAAACATTTAAAGATCTGAGTTAAAACTATTTGTTAATTGTATTGTAATATTTTTCATTAGTAACCAATAAAAAACATGAAATGTTCAAATGAAGGCCTTTTTAATTTCCATTTAATATCATGGAAATATTATAATAAATAATCATCGTTATTATAGTACATTGGTTGGCATATCATTTTATCATCATTATACTATTATCATACTATAACTGAGCTGTAATGTTAATGTTGGTAAGCTATTTAGTAAACTCCAGAGAACTTTAATAAAACAGCCAACACATGACAGTCCCGTGAACACTACAGGACGCTAAATTTTCATCTGTGAGACAAATTCACAACATCACCTTGTATCAAAAAGCGAAAATTACAACCATGTATTTGTTACACCGAGTGTGAAAGATCATGGGAAGTCTAAGAGAAAGTGTGAGTATTATCACCCTATCAGCAGAGAAAAGACCGTTCTACTCTAAAATCTAATCTCAGAAACCAGAACATGCCAAGCATTTTTTTTTCCATCTCTGCTTCACAGGTATAGGCTTCTGTCAGAGTTTGTTAAGGGAAGCATACTGATCGCAGAAACATCTCAAAAGTAGTGGAATATAATCATATGTTTATAAGAAGTTATATGCAACACGCTGTCAAAATCGACGAGAGCCACAACCTAAAAATGGCAGAGCTGTGACAGGCACGCCGTCCACAGCATGACACTGTCGAAGGGTGAATACCTCCTGTAAACATTTATCTTCCTTGTGAGAGTGTGTCTGTGTGTGGTACAGCCTGGCGACAGGAGCTTCTCTGAGGCTTTATCTGCGGCATGACAAGACAACCTGTAATATATGAGCATCTGGAGCTCCTCTTCAAACACAGCCTTATCTCACGCCAAACATTCCCTGAGGCCAGAGCAGAGTGAGAGTGGCCCAGACCAGACCAGACCAGACCTCACACACCGTCTCACCAAAATCCCACCCAACCCGAAAAAGCCCAATGCACAGCGGGCGGGTGAAGTGGGAGCCGCACATCAAAAGTGCATGTGTGTGTTTACAAGGAGTGTTCTATGTGAGAGGAGAACAACAACTGTGACATTACAGTGACAGAAATCAGCTGCTGTGAGTTTTTCCTCCATCCCACTAATCGGGCTAGAGGTTAATGGTGTTGCACTCAACACAAATGGACACAATTCCTCTTCATCCACTGACTTAAACATAACTGTTGAGACTAGAACTAAACAGCCATCCCTCATGTTGCTGTTTTCA
>JAPTYR010000008.1:28886689-28898392 GCA_029814505.1 Siphamia roseigaster | reverse complement strand
GGAAAAGAAACCATTGTAGTGCGACAATTCACACAGAATATTACCAGTATTTCATCTCTCTGACATTTAGAACTGCATAATACAACATTAAAAGCACACATGTTATTATTATTACTACAGACAGTTCAGATTACAGCAGTTGCATGTATGTCGTTATCTAAAAGTTTTCTTGTATCGCTCAGCTCTGTGTTCTGAGGTTGGACTTCTAAACACATGTCTGCTGTTTCCACCCCTGCTGTGCTGGGTTATTAAGACAACACTTTGAACATTTCTGACTGAAGGAAAATGAAAATATAATATTCAAGCATAACAGCAACTTCTGGCATAAAATAGAGCGAATAAGAAACAACCACTATTATTTGAGCCTTCACATTCTCTGGATGGATGACACACTCTTTCAGGACAGTGTGATTTCCATTTTCTTTCTTGTTTTTTTTTAGATAATGGAAAGATGAGTTCAGGAACATTTACTCTGTAATTGGAAAATGCCTTAGATGTGTTTGAAATTTTGATATCTAAGACTTATTTCAGTCAATTTAGAAGTGTCCTATGCAACAATAAAACAAAAACAAACAGGGAGTTTAAATTTAAGGAGTACGTTTTCATCTTCACTCTCTCCACCTTTATGCAGAAATAGAATAAAAACTCTGAGGAACATTGTGCTGCTGTTGGCAGGTTTATTGACAAAGTTCTGAAACTAAGAGAAAGCAGAAGATGGAATCAAAATGTGTAAACAAGTACAATAAATACAGTTCTGTAGCCATACGACAAAATACTTCACAAAGTTATCTCCTAACTTAAATATCACTGTAAAGGAAAGATATAAACTTTGCTAACATACTGTACAAACAAATAATTCCTTTATCATAACAAATAAATATATCATTCAACTGAAATAATATGCTCTGACAATGCAACCACAATGCACAAGATGCATACAAAGTCTGCAGTTCATACATTTGAATACCAGGGCAGAAAAATTCTGTTTATCTTAACATTAAATTCTAAATAAAGCCTCAAATATCTTTCTCTTTCTGGTGGAAATAAAAATAGATATAAAACCATTTTATGAATTTCATTGCATTTTAAACTGAAATGTCTTAACCTTTTAACACATAAAGACCCAAATATCCACTTTTAACCAAAAAAAATCAACTAGTTTAAACTGTTTAATCTAGGGGTGTCATTTTAACGCGTTCATTAGATTAATTAATTACACTGCAAATTGACGCGTTACAAAAATTAACGCAATTAATTATGAAGTCCGGTTCATAGTCGATGCATCCAACGAGCGGAAATGAAGCTGGATGCGACGCACGGAAGCGGAGTGCGGAAACAACGTGTGCAAGTGATGCGTTTCTATGAAATGACATGAAACATCTATTAGTCATGTTTATGGAGCCAGCTTTAGTTTCATTTTGAATTGAGGCTCTGCTGAAGTGCCTATTTGAGACTCAGCCTTATTTCATTTCTGAATTTCATTTAACTGTATTTGTACTGCATTTTTGAATAATGCACCTGGCGTCATTGGTTTGCTGGGATGTGCTTGACTTTTTTCTTGCAAATTTCATTTATGGAATACACTTCACCAATAAAAATGTGGATTTCAAATCTTCTTAGTTTACAAAATTGTAGTGCTTGACAGATCAATGGAATTTTGTCCTAGAATTCAAATTCTTTATTGGGAACCTTTAGCAGATATGAGATTGATTAGAGTAATTAATTAAAAATTTTGCTACTGCTTTTCAAAGTCCATCATAATTTAATTTGAGCTTTTGATTTAAAAAAAAAAATATATCAAAACTGTATTTTTTTTTGTACAGTTGAGTCCAACTGTTAAAAAAGAAACCAAATTAATGTTCATAATTTGTTTTAATTAGTTTTTTTCCCCCTTATTTATTCTTAAAATATAAGGTACCGATAAGGGTATCGATAAAATACTGGATCAATAAGGAGTATCAATAAGAGTAGTAGTATTGATAAATCCCGAACGATACCCATCCCTATCCCTATCTGCCACACAGGGTCAGTGACCAGTTCATCACAGCCCAGCTAATCAGAAAAAAAAACAATGACTGCATCACTACCAGAGCAGGAACAGCCCATGAAGGAGGCAGCATGTCTCTGACCATTACGGATTAATGAAGCAGCGACTTTGTACTTGTGTGTACTTGACAGCGGGTTATAATGGTAGTTACCTGACGGAACTGCGAGAGTTATACATGATCTTCTGAAATATCTAGCAATGAAAATTCAATACAGGTTCTCTTTCAGGAATATTTAATATCAAATTGGCTTGGTTGGAATCTTTGCAAGGAAGTGTAAATGTAGAAGGGTAAGAGTATCTCCTGTTCTTGCTCTTATATACAAGTGCAAAAGTTGCATAAAACTTAACTATGTGAAAAATTTGTTACTAACATCCGAACAAAAAAAAAAAAGGTTTTCAAACCAATACATTCTCTCTGATTTCTAAACACTTGTGCATGCTTGCACACTGAGTCATGTCTGTCTACCAGTAACTGTCAGTCACTTCCACCTTTGATAATAGTCTAATACTGAGAGAATCCCACCAGGGTGAGTTTGTTTCCCCTGCTCTCTGGAGCTCATTGGCTGGGGTCTACTTCTAATCATCATTCATTACAGCCTTGTGATCCCCAGCTTCACTTTGTACACCACACTTTATCATCTTTATTTCCTGCTCTAATTGCATGTGAAAGATGCCCCCTTTGATTCTGTCTGCATGCCAAAGTGCTATTAGGGAAAGAGTGTCGAAAAGTGTCACAAGTGTCTGTCTGTGGAGAGGATGACGGAGCTGCACATACACCTGCTGAGGACAAACCCATTTCTCTCTAAGATATGATGCATCTATCACCAGCTCAGAGGATATCAGCTCAGTCTGTCAACATAATAGCAAAGGGTAGGGGGTAACAGGATTGAAGTAGGGTGGGGTGACAAGGAAAACATGGAGACAGGGGCTTTGAATTGCACACTTATATGGAAGCATTCAATGGTGTGTTTTTTTTTTCCCAAACAATGTGACCGTGATGTATGAGCTTGTCAAGTCAGACTGTTTTTTGCATGTTCTCTTTTCATCTTGTCTGAAATTAAAATAGATGAAAGCCTTGGCTTTTCTCCTGTACCCCTTTTTTTAAATGCCATCATTTGTTGCTGTTCTGTGGAGGTTGCATACCCACTATGTTACGCTTGTTCACTGTCAGTGTTTAACCTTTTCAATGTGATGTCTCTAAGACCTTTGGTGGCCACTGTACTGTTATAGAAGGGCTTATTGTCTGCATGTTTTATACACTGGCTCTGCTGTAAGAAAGGACTCGTTAAAAACACAACCTGTTCTTTGCAGGAGACCAGACTTCATATAAAACGAGGTGGAATTAAATCATTTGGTGGATCACATTTAGAAGAAACATCACTCCAAGAGTTTCATTTTGGTAACAAATTTATCAAAGTGCTTCTGAGTGGCCTGATATGTGTTCATTGTTAAGTTAGTGTTCCAGGATGGGGAGACTGAAGCAGGAGAGACACAGAGAGACCTCACTCTGACAGAATCTAATCAAGAGTTGTCCTAACATATTACAACTGACTTAAGCTCTATCTTTCCTCCCAGTTAAGTCTCACTCACTCAGAATCAAAATAACCAGTGAGACAGAGACAAGGAGAGAAGGCCAGACAGCGAGGGAGATTAGGAGATGGTGAGGAAGAAGCCACACATCCCTTTCTGACTGAAATGGAAGACTACTTCCGGCTCCAATTTCGGTATGTGCCAGGGCAAGCTGCAGAAAGATAATTGAGCTCTCCAGCACCGAGAGGAAACTGATTCTTTATCTGGCATGGCACTATTTACTGACATTAAGAATGATAATATCAATCAGCAGGCTGTCAGCAACCCAAGTGGGCTGTGAGGAGAACAAAGGTGCCACTGTCTCCCTTTTGATACGTTTACAAGGAGATGTTGATGTACCTGCCATTCAGGTGCAAATAATGTCATCACTACACGCCCAGACCAGGGCCTCCAGCTCCACCTTAGTGATGAGTAAAACTGCCCAGGGCTCTTTCCCAACACTGGTGTTCTTAGCTAGGAAAAATGTACCTGACGGGTTAATGAGCTAGCAATCAACACAGCCAGGAGAGCAGCAGAGCACCAACATGTCTGCACTGCTCATCTTCCTGTGAAATATAGCTGTGGGTAACAGATTTTTTTTTTTTTACCTGTAGTGGTGATGAGCAGAGGAAAACACATGGCAACAGCATCAGGGAAGCGTCTGTGTAATTACTTTTGGCCATCTTTCAAACCTTTCTCTCTCAGGAGAGAGATGTGTGACAACATATGACAAGAAAGCCAACAGGCTTTCCATACAGAATAATGGAATCCATCATCACTGAGGCAGACACACCTGTCTGGCTTTGAGAACAATGCCACACTGCCTATTTATTAGGTGCCAGAAAAGTTTATGTTTGTTCGGTGACAGTGACAGCAACTTGATCCTTTTCATTTTGTGTGTGTGTGTGTGTGTGTGTGTGTGGGGGGGGGGGGGATCTCAAGCTTTGGGGAAAAGAGGGAGGAGGGGAAAGTCTGACTCACATATTTTCTTCTTTCGGTGGTGCACAGTGACTTCTCTTTCTTCCTGATAGCTGTCTGCTAAGGAGTCAAAAGACAAATAACAAAGGCTGTCATTCTCCAGGAGGCTTTCACTAATTCTTTTTCCCCCACCACAAAAAGATACATATTACATCCGTTTGACACTTCAAGTCCAGCGCCATCTCAATCTGGATTTGCAAGATATGGAATTGCACAGCAAAGCAGAGAGTGATTAAATTATTCATACAAGTTTGATATCTGTATCCAGTATGAACATAACTGATTAATAATGGGAAAACAGATTTTATGACTGGCAGCTTCTGCCAGAAACATTTCATGCAAAATTATTAAGCACTGTCAAATAAATGTTGTGACAACCCTAGAAATTCTACCAGACAATGGCTCCTACAACTTTGCATGAAACCTAATCATAAATGACATATTTACCTGACTAGGCTATTGTAAATGAATGAATTTGCTGTTGTGAACTTCTCATAATTAACACAGAGAAACCTGTTCCATATATTAACTAGTTTACTTTTAGCTTTTTTCTTTTCTTTCTATTTTTTAACAAACATATATAAATAATTTATTCTATTTATTATATACACATTTTGATTTCAATTTAAAGAATATGTCCTTAAGATCAAGCAAATCAGAGCGTTATTGTAATATGTCTTTCCACTTCAGTCTGACTCTCAGCCAGCCATGTTGACGGAGCAGTACTGGTTGTCATCTTAACAGTTAATAATTAGGCTTCCTCCTGCCACAAAACAGAGTGCCACAGTGACAAAAGCCAATGGCAACCGAGGTGGCGGCTTGGCTGCCGCATTATAAATAGTCTGACCAGATGATTAATGAGAAGGGCCACCGAGCTAAAGCAGCAATCTTGCACACAGACAAAGGCTGTCTGCACAGCTGCCTGCACACACACACAAAAAAAATTAAACAAAATACAACAAGACAAGTCATGTCCCTGGATAGAAACAAGAACTGAGGCAGAGTGGCAGGGAAAGTGGAAACATGCCAAGTGAATAAATTATTGAATGTTGGCTGACAGCTTATGAAGACTTTATTTAACCTTTTAGCACTTTCAGGAGATTCTCATCAATATTTTGACATGATCAGTTGAATGGCAGGGTCAGGCATGTGGTAAAATTAGAAAAGGGCATTGTTTGATAATTTAATCTTTTGTAGACTTTATAGAAAACTTAATTTGATTAGAAGAGCCATCAAGGTGCTCGATCAAAAGTTGGCTAAATAGGACTTCAGTGTCATCAATGAGGCCTCTATAGGATGTAAAACCATAGCATGTAAAACCGTGACAGTCTTTTGCTTTATTTTACAAAAGCCACAGCACACACACTTGTGGAAAACAAGAAAAAAAATTAAATAAATGCAAGTTATATTATTGGAAAAGTAAGCTATTCATAATGTCACTGGGCCTTAAAACCATCTATCAGGTCCAATAACCACAATTTCCTCTGCTTGTTTTCATCTTAAATTTCAGCTCTGACTTTTGACAAGGAGTCGTGTTTTTCCCCGTTTTCATCATCTACATACCTTTATGTCACTTCACAGTAATATGGGCTTAGCACTTCTACTGTTAATGCCACCCTTTACCATTTTCAAATTATACTTATCAAAACCGACGTGGCAAATCAATCCAAGACAGACAGCCTACAGATAACAACAGCAACAACACTGACAAATATTTGTTTTTCTTTGGAGGGAAAGTTTCACAAACAAACATGGCTGCTCTATTCCTCCACTGGTCAACAATTATCTTGAATATTTGGTTGTGCGGCTGCTCCAAGCAGATTTTTCCATTTGATGGGCCTTATTCTTCCCCTCCACTTTGCTGTGCTCAGCTAGCAGGGCTCTCAGTCGTCACAACATCTCCTTTTAATGCCCCTGACAGGGGGTTATTTGCTCCCATATATGTTTTCTCTCCAATTACACCATGGCAGGCTGGAGGCTGCCAAGCCACGCCGCTGAGATGCTGACGGTCACCTCTTTGACTAGTCCTTCCTGCCTACCTGCACTATATTTTTCATCTTTTTAGATTCTATTAGAGAGGAGGACTCTCTCATTTGTCTGTCCTTGGTCCAAAGTGTTGTTTAACACCTGACAAGCATCAGCACCACAATGCCAACTACTATTTGGGGAGCGTAATGTTGGACTTCTATTCTCAATTTTTCCTTCAAGGTGTGTCTGGTAAGAATACAGGATAAATATTTTTTTTAAAAACAGCATCAAATATTATTTGGAAAAGTATTCAGCACTTCCCATTCGGTGTGTGCAACACTGAAAAAGAATAAAGCATTTCATGTTTAATGCTGCTGTAAAATGAACAGTCACAAGGATTAGAATTAACATACTTTCTTAATTATGTCCAATTTCTCAAGATGAATATTTAATGTGAAGTACAGTGTAGAAAAACACACTAATTGGGATAATTTAGTTGATTCTTTGTGCGTGTTTACAACAATCAGCCTGATCAAAGACAGAGTAAAATGATACCAGGGGACTGATATGTGAAATATACAAGATGCAAACTCTCTGAATCAATAGAGCAAAACAGACAGCATTTGTGAGTATAGCTTTAAGCTAAGTAGGATGCCAAATGCAAAGGCTGCCATTGATACCACAATGAAAAATGCATGATTTTAGAGAGAGCGCTTTTATCTACGAGGCAAGATCAATAGTGGGAAGGGGTTATGGAATCAAAGTTGTTTTGCTTGTGCAGTAGTTAACTGACACTCTTAAAAACATCTGAACGCAATTTGAGAGAACAAAGCATGCTAAAAGACAATTGGAGGAGAGTAAGGTGAACTTCTGTGGGTTGCTAACTTTCTTTTTAGGAAGGCAATATCAAACAGTGAGTGTACAGGACAGCAAAAGTCAAAATAATTTACTGTTGACAAGCTCAACATGGGGTCTGTGGTTAAAGTATTTGGGTTGAGCTACAGTGAAATAAATACTCAAAAAACAATAGCAGAAGCACATATTTTAGAAAGGAAAACTCATTTTATCGCTAAAACAGAGGTCATCTTTTGAGGGTAACAGAGAGACGACCTTGATTATTTCTTCGGCAATTATGGACCAGTCTCTGTAGTCTATGTAGATAAATGAAACAATGCTCAGTAAGTTTACTGTCTTTTTCTTAGCAAGATAGTGAACTTACTATATTTAGTAAGATAGCAATCTTATTAGAGATAGTTGAGTGCATCCCAAAACTAGCACTAAAAACAATAAATGATGACAAGGTTTCTATATTAGTTAAAAAAAAAAAAAGGTGATAATTCTAACAACTAGATAAACAAAATTTGGCCTGTGGATAGTGCTGGAGAAAAAAAGGAAGGGCATCCACTACATGATTTACAAGAGACACAAAAACACATGGCTAAAGTTTTAATGCATAACATCTCATCTCATTATCTGAACCCGCTTCATCCTCACTAGGGTCATGGGGGTCACATGGAGCCTATCCCAGCCACATAGGGCGAAGGCGGGGTACACCCTGGACAACTCGCCTATTCATCTCAGGGCTGAACATATAGACAAGCAACACTCTCACATTCACATGCACTACCAACAGATAAACTCGAATCTTGAATCTTGAAGTTCTGAATCAAAATGTCTATGATAAGAAACTGATGGTTACAAAACCCACAATGGCATAAGAAGCTCGCCACAGGCCCCGGTGCAACATGTGGAATACGGGCCCCCTAGTTATTCATACTTATTCCCCCTAGTTAAGGGAGGACTTAACATTAAGGGTGCCTACAATCCTCAAGGAGCAGAAGTACCGAAGTAGTTTATATTATTGTAAATAAAATCATACTCCACAACATTGGGTCCATAATATGGGAAAACTTTACAAATAATTTTATTAATACAGGGTAATCAAATAATACTTTAGTATTATTATTATTTACGAGTATTTAGTTTGAATATTCAGAAAAATTCTAAAATATTTTACTCTTTTTACTGAGTTTTGTTGATGGAACTGATTTATGGAGATAAACAGGTGTCAAAAAGCAACTTATTTAGAAAAAAGGAAAAAGCCCAAACTAAAACTACCGGAACCAAATTACAATACTAGTTATTTCTTTCTCCCCCCCAAAACAAAATTTTGTTAATTGTTTTTGCAAATTTTTTTTTGTAGTTATTTATTATTTTGTAAATATTCATTAGTTTTTGTGCATTTTGTTGCTAATTTTGTTTACTTTTCTACATTTGAAAAATGTTATAATTTTTTTCTTCACTTTTGTTCCATTTGTGTCTTCCTTTGTTCATGCTACTTATTATTTTGCTGATTTATTGTTATTTTTGTTAATTTTTCTGCTTATTTTATTCTTTTTTTTGTTTTTACTATGGAACTGCTAAAGGCTCAGGAGTTAAAGGGTTAAATGTCACTCAGTCCCACCTTTAGACATGTGAAAACAGACCCAAACGTACATACACAAAGAAATTAAAAACAACAGGACAATGTTTTATCCCCAAAAGTTAACTCAATTTTATTATCATTTCTGTGGCTGTACCTTTTCTGTCCGTGGATGGTTTTTAAGGCTCACACGTCTGAGAACATCCACCCTGGAACTAAACCAAACACCTCACACCTGATTAAAAACTCTCACAACAGAACTTCTGTCAAACATAACCAGCTGTTAGTTACATCGTCCGTGCTCAAAAAACACTGAATGTGCGCGGGAGTGGACGCAACAACGTTAACGTCTGGAAAATACATTACGTGATTGGGCTGTGGCGGCCTCGTCATCGTCGCGGTTTGGGATACATTCGTCCGCCAGGGAACGCCGCAAACATGTCACTGCGTATAAAGTCTTGAGCGTTAAGTGCGCTTTCGTATGGGGCTCTGCCACATTGTCAGGTATTTTACAGGCGTTACTGCTGCTGGACACGTACCTTGTACTAGTAGTTCTGCTTCCTCATATCCAAACATGAATAAAAGCGTATCTACAAGAGCGTCTATATCAAACGTGAATCGGCTTGTTACGGGCGTCGAATACTGTGGTGGTGTGGGAAAAAAAAAAAAGCTGAAAAAAAACAAAGTTAAGATAAAGGTTCAAGTCTAAACATCCAACCTTTTCTGGTCTCTGGTGTCATGTGACCTCTTCTGTCCAATCAGTGTTGGATTCCTAAAGTTCAGACTGAGCAGAAATGTGCAAAACCAAAGTTTCTGGGAGTGCGGTTTTCCGTCCGCAGTCCGGGTTCTGGAGCGGTCGTAGGCGTTTCCGTGGAGCGTCAGGCCAGATTAAAGCCTTGGTTGTGGTCGATGGCCTGCAGCAGCTTGTGGTGGAGCGTGTCTTTACTGGTGTACTTGGGTAGGTCCAGCAGGTTGAAGCAGGTGTGGGCCACGGGCAGGTAATGCTCCCCCCCGCCCGTGGGCTGGATCACCAGCTTCAGGCTCTTCATGCCCAGGATGGGGATGCGGTCGCTGCCTGTGAGGAAGACTGGGGACACAAGGAGACACCGCTGGGATTATTGACACAATTAGACGGAAAGGTGTCAAAGGCAGAACATGCACAGAATATGGTGGTTCTGATTGTGAAAGATGACAGGTGTGTGTTTATACACCTTGTCAAGGTCAAATTCAAGCACTTAAAAGTTATTGTCACATTTTTCACAAGAAGCGTTTGGAGGTGCGCGCACATCCAAATCCAACAGGTGCTGGATCAAGTGTGATCAAAACAAGAAAGAAGAGAAAACCTCACACTGTTGCTGCTCCCGGATGGTTTATTAACACAACGTTTTGACCTGTGTGGTCTTCCTCAGGTGTATAGGGTTAAGGTTAGCTATACACAGGGATGCACATAACTGGTACCCAAGGGTGCGCGGCGCACGTTGTGCCACACATCAAGCGCACTGACACGTCCTTGCGCACTAACAGCTGGGGCTGTTGCGAGATGAAGTGCTTGTCCAAATCTCCAAGACAGAAAAGTCTCGCTAACTATTTAGGTGTTCCGCCATCACCTCCAAAAAGTCACCAGACTGAACTGACACCTGAGCCGCAAAAAAAAAAAAAGAAGTGTCCACAGAAAAGTGTCTTCCACGCATACGCTTTTCTTTGGATGAGTGCTCCCTCTCGCAACAGCCCCAGCTGTTAGTGCGCAAGAGCGTGTCAGTGTGCTTGATGTGCGGAACAACATGCGCTGTGCACACTGGTGGACGAGTTATGAGCATCCCTGCACATAACCCTAACCCTGAAGGGGGCCCCATCATTAACATGATCAGTGGTTGAAAAAGCTCCAGTTTTCTGTAACATTTTAAGTCTTCAAAAATTTTCTTTTGTAATTTGTAAATACTTTCTGCAAATACCCAAACCTCCACTATACATCCTTCAACCTAATAATACCTACACTGACAGTGTGTATAAACCTAATAGTACTGACAGGGTATATAAACCTAATAGTACTGACAGGGTATATAAACCTAATAGTACTGACAGTGTGTATATCTTTGTAACTCATGGCATTAATAGAATTTTTTCTTCCTTCTTCTCTGAACTAAACATAAATTTTTTGTCCTGTTCATGTCATCAGTCTGAATACACGTGGAACTAAACCTAACCCTAAGACTGTCAGGTACTTGTCAGGTTAGGGTTAGTGAGTGTGAGTGTGTGTATGTATATATATTTATGAGTATATTTATCTGTGTATTTGTGAGTATATGTATGTGTGAGTACATTTATGTGTGTATATATATTTGTGAGTATATTTATATGTGTGTGTGTGTGTGTGTGTGTGTGCGCGCATGTGTGTATATTTATGTGTGTGTATATTTATGTGAGTCACATTGTATCTGTAATGTTTTTTCTTGGTTAAATAATCCCACAATAATCCTGTCATTCCCATTTAAAACAAGTGACACGATACCAGAACTGAAACATGGTTTAATGGAGTGTCGTAATGTGACCTGTGTGTAAAACAGGACCATGAAACCCAAACATGCCAGTGCTGCCTTCAGGTGCTGTAGGAATTATGGGACACTGTAAAAATCTAAATGTGACCAAGTGTAGTTTTCTCATTTCACGTCCAAATATCTCATCCCACTTAAAATAAGATGGAACCAAACGGTGGATCAAC
>JAPTYR010000008.1:28852213-28867718 GCA_029814505.1 Siphamia roseigaster | reverse complement strand
CAGTCAAGATGACGGACAGACTCTATATCGAATCACATGCAAAGATTTTACAGAAGACGCCTCAAATGAAATCGTTTCGGATTGGGTCTGACCCCAGATTTTATTTCAAATACCAGATGGCGTGAGTCAGGTTACACAAAGTGAACATCCATCAGATGTTTTTTTTCTAAAAGTCTCTTATTTCCTTATTAATTGAAAAATTGTTTACACAAGAATACATACATTTATTAAAGTGGTCAACGTAATTCTCAAGAAAATATGTCATTATTTTGTAGTCACTTCATGTCAACCAGGACTCATAATCTAGTGGCTGCTTGTGGTATTACACTTTATGATATTACAGCACTGGCTTCAATTTCAAGGTGCAGTTGTTTACCTTTTTGAGTTGTAGTATGTAACTCTAAAACAGACTGACATCACCCCCTAGTGCTGAACCCCAGTGATTTGTTGACTGACAATATATGCCAACATGTGCAGATAAATGCTTCACATTTTGGGTTTAAGTAATGCTGAAGTCATCTCTTGTGGAACGTGCACGGAGAACACCAGTGGGAAGAGAAACAGGAAATGCTGTCCAACAGATGCCCATCGTTTGGGTATCTCCAACTAGGCCTGTAATTTCCACCATAATAGGCGACGCCAGTGCCGCTAGAGGCAGCGCCGCTATGAGAGAGAGACAGTATAGCAACAGAGGGAAAGCGCTCCATCATGGAAAAGGGAGCTCCTGTCTACTGCAGTGGTCCGGGACAAAGCTGAGAGCTCCCAGACGCCCCGTATGATTAATGACTTATGGCCACGCTGTGTGGAAGCCTGGTAATTAGCTACAGGCTGATTAAAGACAAGTAAACTTCTGCTGATAACCCGATTCTGTTTCTCCCCAGCGCTGACACTGGCATGTGGAAGCTCTTACTGCCAGGGTTGCAAGAAACAGACCAACGTTGAGTATGATGAATGTAGTCTCCAACAGGCGTATACAGGCTCTAATTTAAAACTATTTAGCGTGTGACATATTGGCATTGTGCTCTCTCTGTCTCCCTCCGTTCATGTTCGTGGTTGCGACGCTGTCCAAGTTTCAGGGGGCTGTTGTTTTGAGTCTGCGCCTGGCAAATTCATGAATAAAGTTTTGTGCTAGCTAGCGCCCTCCCTTTGCTCCCCTGGTCTCCCCCCCCCCTTCTTCATAGATTTTCTTCCAAACATTTGCATTTTCTATATTAGTGAACAAGTAGACGGCAGCCGGCCAAGAAAATCCATCAACTACCAGATTTTATAGTCCCGGCTGTCCAGCTGAGAGACAGGAAAGCTGAAGCCAGACCAGAAAATGGACAGCATTACTAGATTTACCTTATGAGACATCATGCAGAGCAGAGTTAGCTTAGGCATGAAAAGGATATGAAGGCCTCCAAATTCCACATGCAGCCAAAACAACCCACACAACCTTCCAAAGTCTTGTCTCTGTATTTTCACGAGGTGGGACTATTCCTCTAAGGTAAACAGATGGAGAAAAAGAATAATGGATAGCAACATTAAATAAAGCTGATGTCAGTTGTTTTACAGTTAAGCTTAGAGTCCCGCAGACACTGACATTAGTATCACTATTACTTAATAAATACTGTGCACTGTCATCATTATGGTCTAACTAGAATATAATACTATAACAAGATGTTATGCAATAAATATATCAGTTTCTCTTCTAAAAATGTAAAAAGGCTAGCATTAGAGACAACTGGCAGCTTAGATACGAGTAATGGTGCAAACTAATTTGTCATTGCCAAGCGAAAAATGTGCTCCTCTTGAAATGAAATCCAGGGCGATTGTGTATACACACTTATGTGGTGGGGTCTCTTGTTGCAAAAGGGCAGTGCCACAGGGCAACCGTATATATATGTGGTGAGATGAAATGCCTTGACCACCCACTGCTCTCCTTTTATCACCCCTCTCATAATTAGGTTGGTTAACATACTGCCGTGTATGCAGTCATATTGACTGGAAGCTTAATCACATTACTATTGAGTTCCTGTCCCAGCTTGCCCCAGGTGACACTTGTAAGTCCAGAGTTATGGCCGTAACCTATGGGAGGAAATTAGCTGTGGACACAAGTTTGTTCTCGTTCTCCACCCTCCGTGTGAAAATATTTAGCAGGCTGGGCGGGCGACAACAGTGTGAGAAATGAAAGCGGAAGCACAATGTTCTACATAAAGCACCAGTCGAAGACATGAAAAATGCAGGAAGAGCAGAAAGAGGTGCAGCGTGTGTTCGTTTGGCTGGCAGTCCATTAGGCCTGATAGACATTTCACTTACCAAAGTCAAATATAACAGTCTAACATTCATTAATATGAGGAAGGGTCTGGGGAATCAAACCCACCATCTGGTTAAGACGACAGTATAATCTACAACTCATGATTAGGTCTAAGGAGTGGAATTTCACTTTAATCTTTTTCAGGGCTTGAAATTTCCATCTGCACGGCGCGGCACATCATTTTTCTTCAAGACAAATGTGCTGTTTTTCATGTTCCAAAATTAGATCAGAAGAAAACGATTAATCATGTCATGGCCTGGGAAAGGAAACAAAGATCTGATTTTCCTCTCTTCCCTCTCCCTCTCTCTGTGTGCACCCATGCCCCTCCCCTTTCCTCACCTCTTCCTTTTCTTCCCTTCTCGCCTGCTCTCATCTAGTCTTATAAGACCTCCCCTTTCCCACCTCCTTCCTCTCTCTCTCCCATCGTGTCCTTTCCGTTTGCTCTATTTTCACCCCCGCTGTGGACAGCAGTCATGAACCATAACTTCCTCCCTGTCTTTTTTTGTGAAACAGAGTTATTTTTTCTTCATCCTTCGGCCATGACTTCAAAAGGATACGCAGGCTCGATGATTAATATGAAATGACGAGGCATCTTCAATTAGCATAGCCTTCTCTTTTCTCCTTTGCCCTCCCTACGGCAGTGAACAACAGATGGCGGCCTGTTTGTATGTGACACCACAACCAAATCTAAACTGAGAAGAGTGCAAGTCACCGGGACTGCAAATTAGTGAGGCCACACAACTGTCAGGTGCTGGCCTCCTCTGACAGTTGTAGCCCATTACGGGAACATTGATGTTTTCACAGTGTGACAAAAAGGATTCCTTTTTTCCCCCTCCTTACAGAGGACCTGTCTGTCAGCCAGCTCTCAAGTCATAACAAATCACTGGCACTCAGCTGAGGCTGAGCATTGGGAGCGTCAGGGGAAGATAAATGACCTGCAGGCCTTTGAAGTGCTTTGGCAGTTCAGATGGCTCGGCGGCGCTGACAGAGAAATATACACAACAGCGTAACCAATAATGAGAACATTAAACATTCCTGCCTCCTGACAGGCTGACAGGAAAGCCCAGCCTGGCATCAATCATCTTCCGAGGCATAACCTTGACAATTAGTCTCCTCTCTGCCTCTAGCTCTCACCTCGTGCTCTCCAGACTCCAATACCCAGACTGCACTAGCTGCCAGGCTCAAGGCGGATGTGGGGTGAGGATGACAGGAAGAAAGGAGACAGGAATGAGGGCCATAGTCAGTGGACCAAGACAGATTCCCTATCTGTACATGTATGGATCTGACATAGTATATGGGCCCAAACATCTTCTGTCATGGAAACATGTCAGGACAGTGCTGGGGATTTATGGGGTCATTTTTGGCAGAACAGAAGTGAAATTTATGCCATATGTTCATTTTTTTATTCTGCTTATTCTGTATATTGTCTGTTTTTGCATTTTGTCTTCGACTAAGTTTACATAGAGGCTAGAGCATTTTCAAAATCTACAGGTATTATATTTCAAGTGTAATATATATTTTGCAGCTGATGGAAAATAAGTATTTCACTTGACCTCTGTTATTCTTCACACTTACTTATAAGCACAGTTTAGTTTTCAAGGAAATAAATGCACAGAAATGAGAAAATAACTTTCTCATTAAGAGACAAAAGGTACAATGTGCAATATTTCCACATGAAAAAATACAAAAATGTAAACATGTTAACATTATTATTTAAAGGTTCAGTGTGTAAGATTAGAGGGATTTAGGAGGATCTAATTGCTGAAATAAAACTGAATATGTTTTCTTTTGTGTGTAATCACTAGACTAAAACAGACTAACAAAAGATTACTTTACTACTCCACCTTTGTTCTTTGTTCTTTTTCATTGTACAGTAGGTGGTGTTACAGTATATCATTGTCACTTACTATGAATGCAGGAAAGACATACTGTCTTCTTGACTAAAAACACCCAGAACAGACAAAGCAAACACTGACTACAATAAGTGTTGCCAGGCACATCAAACCCATCCCTCGCAAATGTTTTACCTAATTTGATGATCCCTTATCATTGCAAAACCACATTTTTAGTGACCTTGACCTTTGACCTACATTCACCAAAATGCAATGGGATCTATTTTTGACCACTTTGCACCTCTCCCGAAAATTTCAGGAACATCGTTATAATAGTTTTTGCGTAAAGTTGCTGATAAATGGACCGACAAATGACCAACAAACAACAAACAAAAATAAAGTAACACAATACACCTTGCATCCCCTTCAGGGGCCAGGGTAGCGAAGGTCCTGTATATTATTTTTGTCAACGTGAGTGGAGCATTCAGTGGAGTCCACTCTGCAGCTTCACCTCCACATGTCACAGAATATCACAAACTGAAGCTTTATTATGGCGTCAAATGTTTTCAACAAAAAAAATCTTTGAAATTCAGAGGAAAATCCAGGCTCATGACTTTACATCTAACTACTTGTGACATCATATGTACACGAGACAAAGTAAATACCACTAAATGCGAAAAGATTTGTATTCAAGTTTGGTCAGTCAACTTTATCTATCTGATCTGTAAACATGAATCCTGCCTGATTCATGTCCAACAGATTTTTTTTGGTACTGGTGACAAAAACAACAGCTGCCACCGTTCACAATAACTTGAAATATCTTTTGTTGCTGCTTTGATTAAGAGACCCCTAGTGGCAAAAATTACATATTGAGCATTTAAATCCATTTAAAGAGATCTCATGTCATTGTGAATTGTGAGAATTATGTTTTTTTGTTACATTAAATGACAACATTTTAATTACTTCTATTAAAACAAAGCCATTTTCATGCATTTCAGAGTGGATATCCTCAATCCCAACATACATGTCTCTCAATAATAGGCAATGAAACAGCAGGGGAAGTCAAAGTCCCTTAGCCATAGCAGGTTGGAATACAGTATTTCACTTATGTTTCCTCCATTAGCCATCTGCATGTAAATCAGCACAGACAAGCTGACCCCCAAAATGTTTATGTTCTCCGGTTTCCAGCACTTGCGCACAGTTCTGGCCGAACATTTTGTTGCCGCTCCAGAAGAGATGATTTATGTGGAATGAAGACATTTCCCCTTTGACTAGCACATTCGCGAAAAGGTATGTCAAGGATGTGAGGTGCACGGTACAGGCAACCTTTCAAGAGAGTATTTTTTACCCGCTTATTGGAAGAGCAATAAATATCTGGGCGACAGGGCCTTCTCATGGTTACAAAGCTTACCTGCAACTGAGCTGGATAATTAGCAGGCCCTGAAGATGATGTATGACTTTCATTACCCTTTGGGACGGGGCAAACTAAATGAGGACACAGCTAATTGCCGTGCAAAGCAGTCTGGCATGATGGGGAAAAAACGCAGGCCCTGCCTCTCTCTCTCTCTCTCTCTCTCTCATTCCTCCTCTCTCTCTCTTTTGCTCTGTTGAAAAAAGGAGGCCCTGTTGCGGTTGTGGGGCTGTGATCTCCCTCTCCTCCCTACTTCACTGCCCGCAGGAGTTCACTGACTGTCCATAAATCAGGAGCTGCTTACAGCCGAAACTACCCTGAGTCATCAACATGCAATAAGCTGAGTGACAGATTCCATCCTGACTACATTACACTCTCAATTCAAACAGTCTTGTTCTTTCTGCTTTCTCTTCCCTCTCACCTTCACTCCGTTTCTCTATCGCTCCGCCACATATTGAACTTCTTAGAAATCCAAACCCGTTCAGGCATGGTGAGGGCAAAAACAAAGGCTGGTATAATCATAAAATCCCCCTTTTCTCTGCCAGCCGGCAGGTGGGGGTGAGCGAGAAGGACAGGCTATAAGTGGACCGAAAAGTGTTTCCAGAAGCAGCCCCCTCAAGAGTTCCAGTGGAGGAAGCTAATGTCTAAAATGGTGAGGTTAAGTATGTTGGCATCCATTACGACGACAAAGCCCCGCTCTCCTGCTGACATGCCAGTTCAGTTCATGCGAGCCTTTTGTTCATCATGGGATAGAGTTCTTTGGGGAGGAGATTGGAGGTGACACTTTGGCCTTGTTTACACCATAAAAACATTGTGTTGATGTGAACTGAAATGGACAACCGAGACCCATCCACATAATAGACGCACTATTATGTCGATAGACACAGGTGTCGACCGCTTATGTTCAGATTTTATTACTTCTACCACAGGGTCAAATAGTTATACCATTTCCCAAAAAAAGCACCTGATTTATTTCATACAAGCTAACTCAGAAAATAAAAATGCAAAGTCAGTTCCAGCTAATGAGATCATACATCACTGTTCCTGTCTATTTTTTTTTTTTTTTTGGGGCACTGGAACATTGTCACTTTGGATATAAAGATGGACACTATGACCCAAACACCTCAAACCTGAAGCCAAAACATCTTGATCTCCCCCTGGTGGTTGTCTGAAGTATAGGTCACAACTTAAGTCCCACCTTCTGTTGTTTTAAATGCCAGATTAACCGCCAAAATAACAACAACCAAAAATTAAAACCATCCAGTAAATTTGGGATTTTTAACATTTTAGGTAGAGTTCATGTCACTGATTTTCATCTGATTATAAGTGGTAAATTACATAGCCTCTTAAACCCAGATGTCTCAGTTCCATCTACTGTATGTTGCCATGGTAATGCTACACAATGCTTTTGGTAATTTACACATCCATGTGACCAGAGCAAAGTCACCCAAAACCTCAACAAATTCAATTGTCGGAAAACAGATCACAATTAAAACAACAAGTACTCAAATGGATAAATATTTAAACCGAGCTAACAATTCTGACACAAGTATGTGTTGTGAATAATTTAATAAAACAACAACAGGGACAAAGTTTGCATCGCTGAGCGAAGACGAAGCACATCCAACAGTACAAGCATTATTTATGCACCACTAAAAAAGAATGCAGAAAATAAAAGTCACATTATGACGAGATGGATATGAATATTGTCTTACCTTTGCTGTTTTCTGATTTGCTATCAGTGAATACATTGTTTTTATGTTATATCGAAATGATTCCTACTGGAAACAAAAGGCCCAGGGTTTAAAAGTTTTTTCCTCCATATATTTCATTGATTTTCAGTTTCAGTTTAATGAACACACAACAACAACAACAACAACAACAACAATAATAATAATAATAATAAAAAACAAACAAAAAAAACAAGTAAACCTTCACCCACCCCAATAAGATCAACGGTGTGTAAAATAATACAATGTACTAATATGTAATTTGCACAACATGTATTTCAGCAAATATCAACATACACACAGATACACATCTACAATGTGTCATCAAGTCCATATAGTTTAGTCACCCTTTTCATTTCTATTTCATAACACTAATACGCCAGCCATGGAATGAGTAATAAGCAATCCCGACGTCAGAGAGGTGGTTGCAATGGTCCTGGTTTTAATAGGTTAATAAATTTAATGTCATTACATGACAAATACTGCCCATTTAACAGCTTAAACAGGCATAACCTTTGGTGGTAATTTTTTAAGCAATGAAATTTCTAAAAACATATAAATAATAAATAATTAACAAATATTAATGTAAATATAAAAATAAAACAAATAATGAATATACATATGAATTAAAGTAAAATGTCAAAATAAAACACATAAATAACAATTTACACATATGAGCAAATAAAGAAATAATACACATGAACATAATATAATTTTAATGTATTCATCAAATATAATAAAAAGGTTACATCTCCAAAGTATTTTTTTTTTCAACAAAAACATTTTCCTAACAAAGGTAAGTTAGAAACAAATAAAATTTACTGCAATTTGGACAGAACTTGGGTAAATTTTCAAGCATTTAAAAGGGTGTTTGTGTTGCTGCAGCATTGAACATTTTTACTACACAGAATACACTGCGCCATAGTTTTATCCACGGGTGAAAAGTACGCCCACATCACACTCCTCTTTTCTCAGCTATGCTCTTCTTTCAGACACTCGCAGCTGCAGACTGAACTGTTGCTAACGGGCTAAAAACAGCTGAGTGGACCCGTTCAATCTGATGCTGCCGGGGGGGTAGTGTCGATACAAAACCCTTAAGTAAATTATCCAAAAAGATTCATACTTGTCACTAGCACTTTTATTTTCCATTTATTAATTAATATTGCGACTTTATTTACATGATAGATACTCAAATGAGTCGTCTGTGAGAGTCAATATATCAATGCCACAGAATCGACATGCCAGCGTCCACTAAAAAACAGAGGACTTGAAGAACATTCTAGTAATAAAATGCACTAATGCAGTGATTCTCAAACTGTGGGGTGGCCCGTCCTGGGGGGGTGTGAAGGCTTTCCAGGGAGGTCATGGGATCTATCCTGGGTGTTTTTTTTTGTTTTGTTTTTCTCTCTCTTTTCAGGTTAGAACATGTAGCAGGTGGAACTAATGTTTTAGCGTTGGAGCACCCTGGGCTCATTTCAGGAAACAAACCAGTCTACTGCCATGGTGATCTGTCACTAGACTAGACAAAGCATTTATGTTTGGAGAATGGACAAGGATTGGTCTGGAAAAGAAAAATGTGCAATGCTTCTGTTTTTGCACAGTTTGTACAGTTTGCACTTTCATGTTCTGAGATGTGCAACATAAATGGGCTTAACACAGCCACTGATATTAAGATAAGATAAACTTATTAGTCTCACAAGAGGAAATTCCAGATTTGCAGCAGCAAAGCACAAAAAGCAAACAAGAGCAAAAGAAAGTACACAATCAAATATAAAGACGTTTAGAACGTTATATTTACTATTTACAGCTGTGCTCATGCTGATCAGGTCACAGGTTGGTCATTTTTGTTCCCAAAATTTGTTATTTTTCTAACTTTATTGTCACAGTATTTAGATAACTGTACATTTCCTATTTTTATTTGGAAAAATATTGTCTCGGGGGCAGCCATGTTGAGTTTATGTTATATTGTTCAAACAAAAATCTCAGTTATTTTTAATTTGAATAAAAAATATTCAAGGAAAAGCAAAAAGTATTGTTCCAATATTGATGTTTCTTCCAACAAAATTTAGAATTGCATCACTGTTACAATGTTGTTGGGGTTGAGATAGAGATTAAAGAGTAGACATTTTTCATCCTCCAAAGGCACAGGGGGACAAAAGAAGACTAAGAACCACTGCACTAATGTAACCGGGTATGCTGAATTATGGGCAAGAATGAAAATTTAAAAAACCTAGAATGGACAAACCAAACACTGGTTATTTATGGCTACCATAGTGGAGGGTGAGGTGGGGGGAAGTCATTTGATTGCAGCCTGCTACCTCACCTTTGTATGCTACTGTATCTTGGGTCGTTTCTTGCTACAGGCAAACTAGGCAAATGCTTAGTGCCCTCAAGCTACCAGGGGCCCCCAAAGCTGCATGTTCAGCTTCATCTGAGGAAAAATAAAATGTTCAGTCTTCATCTGTACCTATATCATGTGTTTATTACATCCCTTATATACTTAAAAATATAAACAGAAGATATAAATAAAATAAACTGTCATGATTAGCTGTAGCTGATGTTTTTTGTGACGTAGCGGTCCACCAACAGTTATGATAGCAGTAATTGACAGATGCCCACCTGTTAGCGAGAGTATTCAACAAAACAAACACTGTAACGGCATCAAATAGAAATTACCTCCGTGGTTGTATTTTTTTATTTTTTTATTTAACACTGAGGAGTCCCTGGACATGTCGATGCCTCCTGGTGTCGTGTGCAATTTAAGACGACGTATAGTAGCAAGACGGAGCCTCACTGAAACTCCATTTACATTTGTGTTAACAGTGCATGTGTCAAACTAATTCTGTAGTCAGTCATGTTGAAAGGAAATGTAAAACCACAGTTATGAGACACTATAAAAATGGAATTTTTTGGCAATACTGTCATTGAGTTTGGTGTAGGTAGAGATGAAAAAAAAAACCTGCTTTCTGAAGGAATTTCTTTGTATTACAATGCGACAAAATTGATTTGTGTGATGTTTAATGATACCTGATTGTTTGTATGTAGTTGTAATAGTACATTATGTAGTTTTCTGGATTGTGAAAATGGTTAAATGAACATATTTGTTCCTTCATATTGTGACACCAGATTGTTATTGAAATGCTTGAATAAAGTTTTCCCAAAAAATGTCTGAGGTATTGCCTGTATTTCATTTAAATATTAGTATATAGCTTTATTTTTTTCTAAATTTAAAATTATTGTTTTGAATTTTTCTATTTATATGTTCATTCTAAGTTGTGAAAATAGCTTGTTCAACATGTTTTTGGGGAAAAATAGAAAAAATGTGATTTTTTTCACCCTACATACTCGGATTTCACTGTTTTTGTTTAATTTTAGGCTTAGTGTGTTATAACATGTCAAATGAAAAAAATAACTGTACAGTGACACAGGTGGAGAAGAAAATATACCAAGTAAGTCAAAATAAACACTTTTTTGATGAGAGAAATGAAAGGAAAATCAAAAGTATTCAAAAATGGCCACAAAGATTTAAGGACTCTTTGGGTTAAAATGTGAAATCATTAACCCCTGCTGTTGCAAATATGCGACATACAAAAGAAATCAAATATATATACTATTGTCAAACTACTTATATCCACTTAATTTAGCATTTACTTTTTTTAAACTTATATTTAAATTCAGGCATTAAGTGGTTAATGTTTACCAATTGTGTGACTAATAGAAACATCAACATAATTCTCCTTAAAGCTTGTGCACAAATGCAGTGGACTTTATGTCACTGCTGATATTTCACATGACTTTCTCACAGTGCAGCTATATTTATTTCAAGGACTCATATTTCACTAAACCCACTTTTATTACCCTGCCCCCCTGAAAGGGGAAAGGGGTAATGTTTTTGGTTCTTTTTTTTTTATCCATCTGTTTTTCTGTCTGTTTGTCAACAACTTATGCAAAAACTACTGAACCAATTTCCAAGAAATTTACAGGATAGGTGTGAGATGGTCCAGAATAGATCCCATTAATGTAGGTCAAAGGTCAAGGTCACCAATAATGTGTTTTGTTGACTGTGTTTTGGTTATTTATCGGCATAATGTCATATTTTTTCACCTCAAACTGAGAAAATATGGAATCATTATTTTTTTTTGTAGGTTATTCTTCCATTATTATTTGACTGTAGTTCATATTGGACTATCGGTGGAATCTGAACTAAAAGTAGTGTCAGGTTTTGCATATTTATCCCATGGGCCAGATTGGAACCTTTGGCAGGCCACATTTGGCCCCCAGGCCACATTTGGACACCCCTGCATTAGAGTGTTCTGAATAAACATCCTGAATTTCTGCCAAAGACAACGATGCATCAATATCGTCACACTGACAATCGGAGGGATTTATGTGACCACTAGGGGGAGTAGTGATCAGTTTGCCAGTTTTCCTTGATGAGGGAAAACTCATGAAGTCTTCAACGTGTCAGAAAGTGCTGAGATGTGATGAGAACCTCAAAGAAACAACTTTTAGAGTCAAAGAAAGTAGTAACAGGGACCACATTTGGAAGCGCTGGTGTTGCTTTTCTCCACTGGATACAGCTCGAAATGAAAAGAACGGAGTTTCCTGCTGAAATGACAGAGTTTCTTTTACAAAGCTGAGTTCAGCCATGAAGTTCATGTTGGTAGAAAGTTATTATGGGATGTTATTACCGTTGTTAAATTGTTGTTTGGTCGATCTATGGTTCTGACTAAACTGTGACGGTTCTGACCTTGTTTGGATGATTCCAAACAGATCTTTCGTGCAGCTACTGACAACACGTGTACAGAAAAATGTGATTTGTGGTTTAACTCTTTAACCCCTCACATGTCGATCAGAATTTCTAATGTATTTTAAATATCCCGTTTGCTCAACCGTTACACTTCCAGACATTCTGACAGAATAGACATTGTTTCTATAGACGTTTAAATCCCACTGTTTTTTTTTCCTCACTCTAAATTCTAATTTTAAAATCAGAAATCTATCTATCTTCAGAATTCTGATTTCAGTCTCAGAATTACGACTTTTTTCCCTCCTGACAAAAAAATATTATTTTTATTATTATTTAAAATTATTATTATTATCATCATCACCTATTGGACCTTAATGTTTTTAGTTCCATCAGGAGCTAAAGGGTTAACTGTGGTTGTTTTCGGTCTAAAACCAGAGCAAACACAACATCCATCCATTCATCCTTTTTCCGAGTGGCTCAGTCCCCATAAGGGTCACGGGGGTACTGAAGCCTATCTAGTCTATCAGGGAACATCCTGTATGTGTCACTAGTTCATCTCAGGGCTGATATACACCGAGCCCAGCGGTGGGAGGCCATAGTGCTAACCACCACACCACCATGCCCCCCCACCCGACCACTAACAGAAGAACATATAGATTTATTTTTGGCTGACTGACAAAGTTAGAAGTTACAAATACCACAGTGCAGATGTGTGAACACTGCAAAAATCTACCCCTTACCAAGTGTATTTTTCACATTTCTAGTCAAAACATCTCACACTTAAAATAAGCTACCATTGATAGTAATAACTTATCGTTTTTGGTGGAACTAAAACATTTTGGATTAGTGGATTGTATGCCTTCAGCGATCGATTTGTGTGGACTTCTGTGGAACCCAGAAGGTAATAGAGGTATGTGCCAGAATTCTCCTTTAAATGACAGCACTTTAATGGACCTGATATTTTATTTTATTTTAATTTTCTTATTATTTGAAGATTGACAAAAGAACAGGTGAATATTCCCCTGGTGGTGGAAACTCAAGGTTAAAGCAGCACTGGGACTAGTCTGAAATACAGTGGAATGGAAATGGATACGACTGAATCTGTTCAAGTCTGTTAAAAATACATGATTTTATGAGGACTTTTTTTGTTATATAGCAATCTTTTGATTTGCCACAAGAATGTAATGAATTAAATGAAATACTGTAAATTGTGGACTTTTCTCAGCAATTTTGGGTGGGATTAAAATAGATGAATAAAATCAATTCATTTCAGATCATTATTAATCAATCTTTACATTTTTTTAATTAATTGATTTATTATTATTTTTATTATTCTTATTTATTTTTTACTTTTGACAGCATGGGTCATATCTTGCAAAGACAGCAAAGCCATGTGTGGGACATTTGTGACTTGTAGTTGTGGGTTATGCTGTACAAATACAGATACAGACTTGAACTTGACATAAATCCAATCTGAGGCCCATCCTTGACCTGTTCTTGAATTTATAGACATGTTTCTCTCTGTGATCTTCAACAAAAAAAAGTAGGATCATTTCTGATCTTATCTAACACAAGAGAACCGAGTGGAATAACCTGAATTGTCCATAGTCAGACTGAGATAAGGTGTGTGTTAGCCCTGGAATGTAGCGTGACCGGTGTGTGTTGGCAGAAGCTTCCGGCTGCCTTGTGACCCTGACTAGGATTAAGTGTGTGGAGAGAATGAAGGAGTGAGCCCTGCCCGACCGATTCTTCCCATTCTGTGTTAGGAATATGAAGTGTGACTGCCGTTATCACCCTCTGCACAGAGAGACCTGATGATTCTGCAATGTAGGTGTCAAGATGAAGAAATTTACTGGCGAAGGCGTCCTCTATCATAGTCGTGGGTGAGATGACCATGATAAAAAGCACGATATGGGAAATGAAAAGGCTGGTTAAACAAAGACAGGGAAGGGAAAGATTTTCAACTCCATCAGGTGATGGACGACAAATGCTGAGTAACAGGGAAAAGCAAAGGCCGTGACATTCGTAATTATTATTAATTGAATCTCTTGAGTGTTCTGTGGGAGCGACCATGGATTCCACATGAAACATGAGGCAATTACAAACACGAGACTTCGAGGTCGACACAGCAGATTTGTAAAGGCTTATGTGGTGCTGGAAAAAGGTTTTGGGAGACATCATGCATTTGTGAAATATTGCATTAATCTCCCTCTTGCGTTAGGGTCGGCACCAACTTATATTTAAGTTTTACTTGCATTAATGAACCACATGGAATGTATGTTTTGCTTCAAGGTTTGTGTCAATTTCATCGACAATGATGAAATATTTTCCTCAACGACCTTTTTTTTCGTGACGGAGACGAAACAATGATGAGCTAAAAATAACTTTTTGATAACGAAATATGATGACACGAGTGTTTTTTCATTTTGACAAGATGAGACAAAGATGAAAATATTCATGAAAAATTTAATTAAACTATTTGTGGCCTCGTCTACTGCGACCATCAGGCTGTTTTGATCCTGCGTCGGCCACTGCAGTCGGTTCACTAACCCTAACCCACTGTATGAAAACAGCGCAGTCCAAAAAAAAGAGTGTGGGTTGGAAGAGAAGAATAAATCTGAAAATATTTTATAGAGGGACAGGCTACGGTTACGACAGCCGGTAATACTAATAATACTGATTCTGGAACTTCCGGAACTGTAGCCATGGGAGGGAAGGTTACGGCTGCTGTAACCATAGCCTGTACCTTTTATATATCATCCTGTTGAAGGAAAAACAATGCATTGTGGAAACAGCTGATGGTGACGGAGGTTTTGTGTCCTTAAGTGTGGGGGCAAGAATTCCCCAAACTGGAACATTCTAAAACACTTAACGTAAAAAACGCTTAATCTCGGTTAATGACAGAAATCAGCGATCATCATTACCTCATTTCGTGCAGACATCTCTACTCATGTCCACTTTCACCTCTGAAAAAATCCAAACCATTACCTCAGATCGCAAAAACACATTTGAACATCAGTTTAAGGTCAGTGAACCTGCGGCAACAGTAAACTTAGAAGGATGGAGCGACTAACTGTTTGTGTGGATTAAAACTTATGCAAACTCATTGCACACCCAGAAACATGAAAATAGGTGATAAGTTACACGAGGCAAGTAGTTTGTGAAGAGTCTCCTTCTGACCTAATGAAGAAAAAAAAAGTTTATATTTTAAATTGTGAATAACACTTGTTTAGAAGCTCTTTCAGCACCATGGACAGCACCGCTCACACTCCTATTACCTGTCAGTGTGTGACAGGTGATGAAAATTCAAGATTAAAATGAATTTAAATTTCGTTGACTAAGACGAGGCTAAGACTAATATGGTTTGTAATGATGAAAATGAGACTCGACTAAAAAGTATTTTCATCAGAAAGACTAAGGCCGTTTTCACACCTAATAGTCCACTAGACTCGGTTCGATTGGGGACCAAAATGAAACAAATGTTAA
>JAPTYR010000008.1:28830487-28852113 GCA_029814505.1 Siphamia roseigaster | reverse complement strand
GGTTTGTTTCATGGCCTGTAAGACAAACAGTGCCCTCCTGAGTTGGAAACCCACTACTGCATTTGCTCAGAATGGAAAGCTGAATTCTAAGTACTGAATCATTTTGCAGGCACCTTGAAAGGGTCCATATTTTAAACTATGGGGATCTTTTCCATGTACAGTTTTCTCATGTTTGGTAGGATTTTGTCTTTGCATGGTACTTTTTTTTTCTCTCCATTTAACTGATTTTTCAACTTAATGACTTGCTTCAACCATATAGTTTTGGCTTCAGCTGGCTGTACAATATGGTAGCATCTCATTGTTTACATCCCAGAATGCACTGCACAGTGATGTTGGTTACCAAACTCTATAGAGCAAAGTCAAGAAGCTACTACTTTTACTTACATATTGTGTTGAAATTAAATGCTAATCAACCTCATACCTGCAGTGAGGATTACACTGGTGTGGCAGTAGTGCATACAGACTGGCATGATTCTATGAAAAATACAATTAACGTAGTTAGTTAGTTATTTTTAATGTAGTGTTTAAAGTGCACTGCTGTACTGAAGTCAGCACAGTGAAAGAAGACAAACAATGATATAAAAGTGATCTTTGGTGTATTTCATGCAACCAGAAGATAACTGTGTAAACAAACCTTCATCAGTCCACAATTAAGAATGACAAAATCCAAGACAAACAGGGAGAAAGCTGCAGTCAGTGTACTGTATTTGCTTTGTGGCTCTTTGTTTGACGCTTTCATCACACAGCAATAGTGAGAGCAAACCTGAGCGGCAGATGTTGTCCAAATCCGACCGTTCAAACACGCTTGTCATCCTATTCTTTTAAAATCAGGACTTGAGCTGCACCTTCAGCGAGGCTGTGTGGATGTAGCAGGAAGTCACTGATTGTACCTCTATTATATTACACACGCACACAAACGCCGGAGGGGAAAAGATGATCCAAGCCTTTGAAGCCTTTGTGTTTAAACAGAGGAGCAATATGTTGTTATTAAGCAATAGAGGAAAAGCACTCTTAAGCCTTGTACCTCCCTGTGCAAAAGGCTTATTTGGTGTAATTACACAGAATAGACATGGGACACATAGAACTGCTATAGGTGGATTCATTTTTTAATTAATCAGTGCTCATCTTTCAGTATATTGCTCATCATATGTACTTAACAAGACACCACCACACCCTAAAACTGTCCGAATACTTGTTTTTGATCATTGTTAACATGTCAATTTACTTATCTACAATATAATTTAACCATAAACAAGTCACAATTTATAACATGACGTTTTCCCTTATTTACAAGCAGAGGTCAATAACTTATTATGAGAAAAACGTCCAACCCAGATCATCTGCCATTTTTTCAGCTATTTTAGAGTGGAAAAACACATCGGTTTCATCTCCATAATCTCTATTACAGATAAACAGCTTCTGTTAAGAGGTATGTCCTACTTGTTTATTCAGCAGAATTTCAGCCAAATCTATTCAAAACCTTTTGAGTTATCTTGCTAAGAGACAGACAGACAGACAGACAGACAGACAGACAGACAAACAAACAGGGAGACAGACAGACAGATAAAATGCTGGCAAAAACATAATTCTATCATTCCTTGGTGGACTAATAATTTAATATTTATTAGACTTAATATATTTCGAGGACAAATTCAATGTACATCAATGGGAGTCTGGTTTTTGGAGCCAACCTAGTGGCCATCAGCAGTATTACATATTTCATATCGGTACTTCTGCATTAGCTTAATTTTGGAGGTTTTGAACTGACAAAAAGTTAGGAACTGAAAAAACGTTCTTAAAAATTTCACTGTCATACCCACCAAGAATTAATGTCATCTAAAATTTGTATAAAGAGGTTGGAAAACTAAAGTATACTTATTATATAGTTGAAGAAACAACAGAAAATATAAACAAAAACATTTTAAGGCCGTATGCTGCTGTATTCAATATGGGCTCATCAGGAAGCTCAAGGTGTTAAAGTGGGAAACAAAATATTATTTTTAGCCCAAAATTGCAAGGTAATTCAAAATTAGAGCTGCTATTTTGATCGCACAAGTGGCATATCCCTATACAGTAATGGAAATACTACAAAATTTATATCAGTGTGTTGATGTGTGTCCAAACAGAACAGAACCATATCTGCACTATTTACTATTTAGGACTGAGAGTGTTACAGGCTTGATCCTTCTAGACAGTTCCACATTTTCTGTGACCACATAGAAGTGCTCTGGTTTAATCCTATTACAAGCCCAGCACAAAGGAAGATAAGAGGTTTATGTTTTCCTCACACACTGTGTCTCATTCCTCTCCCCAGAGACTTCAGGAGATCTTCTCATTTGGTCAAATACTGGTTCTGCCACAGGTTATTTGTAGTTACTTCAGTGCCTATTATTCAGATCTATTTTGTTATATGTTCAAAATATACCCATATAATAGGATTGTCTGTCGGGGCAAAGGAAAGACCGATGATGAATGAGAAACAGGTGAATGACATAATCCAGAGATGGGTAAGTGAACTGTATTCTTCATTGGTTTAATACACTTACAAGTGAGACACATGATCATGGACAGCGCTGTCCTTTCTGAAACAGGACACTTACTTTGATGCCGGCAATTAATTAAACAAAGTCAACACGAAGTTTGATTTCAGTGGCTACGTCGTAAGTGTATCCGATATCAAAATAAAAAAAGGGCTGAAGAAAAGTGATAAAAATACATGAATCTATTACTTAAAGGTTGTAATTTCCTAATATTTTGAATTTAAAGATGCAAATGTGTGGTTATTCTATTGTATTTTCAATGTGCAGACTATCAGTATTGTTTGTATTTATGTGTAACTACGTGTTATATTGTGATATTTTATTTCTTCTAAACTATCCTTTGATCTGACTATATGTAAAAAAGAGAGGCCTAAATAGATTCAGATTATGTATTTAAGTAAATATCATGAGATGGACCATTATAATGAATTTACACTTATATTGATGAATTGATATAAATCCACATTATCATCCTCACAAATACTTCCGTTGTTAACTTCACTTCAATTGTCAATATATTTTATGGAAATTGGTTATCTATTTAGACATATATGTTTTAAGTAAAGGAGAATAATTGGTTGAAAACTGTGAGGCCCCACTCTTGATATTGTTCCCTGAATTAGATTTAAAATTAAAAAATGAATAACAGCTTCTGTTTTACATTTTCAGACAGTCATATTGTAAGTGTATGATGTGAGTTAAGTACACAAAAATGACACTACTACAACAACAACAACAACAACAACAACAACATAATAAGAATAATTAAATATACAGAAATTGAATATATGAATGCAATACTTTCAAATCATTTATCTGCCTTCAAAGTGCCAGAAATCGACACAACTTTTAATGTGATGTAGACAGAGTGTAAATAATTCTACCTATAAATATTGTAAATATTCCTCAAAATGAATGAAGTGGGTAGATTATTGTTAACACTCAGGTATATAAATCATAACATCTTTGGAGCCTTGCAATTTCATATTGCTATTATTGTGGAAGGAAATACAATTTAAAATAAACAAATAGTATCATGAATTGACTTGCCTGGGTTTTGAGGCAAATTGCTCTTATGACAATAAATGTGACCACACACAAAACGTAAACTTTGCTGGATAAACAAACAACAGTTGTTGTTTTTTTATCATTGGCATATAACGCAGACTGTATATAAACATAGAATAAGTGTTCACATTAATTTTTACTGAATTAAACTGCAGGTTTTTTTTGTGTCCATACAATTGCACATGCTGATATTGTGATTGTAACATGAGTTGTGGAGCTCCATATGAGTATCAACCTTTTGTTAGTTAAAAACATTTAGCCTCCTACAAGGACTGTGTAAATAACAAGTCCTCTTTGATATTTCTATTTAGAGAGAAACTCCAGAGGAAGACCTGAAACAAGAGGACTACCACCAGTTTAAGAATATAGGATGTGCCTGCCTCGCTCAGGGCGACAGTGCACAACTGCTAAAATTCCTTGAGGATGAGAGAAACCAGGTATGTCTGCACACCCACTGATATGTCTAACACAGACATTCTCTGAGCTCAGATGTAAAACACTGTCTAAAAACAGCCACATCTCATAGGTATGAAGTGACAGCTGACGGACAGTGTTAATCTGTCATACATGACTAGAAAACACACTGGTCAACACTCAGTCCTCAGCAGCAACAGCCTCATCGACTGAGACAAACAGCAGCAGCCACTTTGCTGCTGTGCAACTGTATTTAACGTTAACATGTAGTCACTGCTCTGTGCCTGCTGGCCTCTTGACCTGAAGGTGTGGGATGGAAACAGGCAGACATTCAGTCAGATTTCTCGCTCCACTGATAACCTTTTTCAATGCGGTACTCCTAAGTGCCCTCGGTTGTCCCATCTCACCACGCTTCACACAGTTATGTGTTTATGTGTAGTGCACTTTAAGAAGCATGTGCCATCTCTTACTGGGAGCTAAAATAACCTCGAGGGGTTCAAATGATTGATTATCAGATGAAAAATCCCTGGCTTTCAGCAGGAGCTTGGAAAAGATATGAAAATTAAGATTTTATCATCGTTGTGATAGTGCTTTGTATAGAGCTGTGTTCTGCTGTTAAAGTGTTGAGGTGGTCATCTCCATATTTCAATAAAACAGCTGAGTTCTGTAGTTTTAAAACATGTTTTACTCCCCATGTATACTATAAGGATAACTGTAAGACAATCAATGTTATCAAAGTCACCCCTGTGTGATGTATATGTTGTTGTGACCCGTGAGATTATCTGCTTGAGTAAGATTTCTGAAGCCTCATAATTTTGTTGGTTGATGATGTTAGATCACATGTTAGACACACATCGCCCAATGTTGGTCGAGTCAAATGCAAGTGGAGGGTGCTACTTGTTACGCTCCTTGAGGGTTTTTGGTAACCCTCCATCACAATTTTAACCAACAAGTATGTATGTGTAAGTTTTTTTACTATGTGAAAATTTTTTAAAAAAAGTGTGAAAGTGCAGTTGCTTCTGCCTGCATCTGTTAATAAAGTTTATCATGCAAAATGTAAAAGGAAGACCTAGGCAGCATACAGCAGAAATGTGTCATTATTTGTCATTTATTGCTATAACTGGGTGTTTTCTTTTACACTTAGGGGATTGTGAAATCTATGGGATGTGTTCTCTTGTCACCAGTGGTACATGAAATGATTAAAAATAAAAATTGTGATCACTACCAAACTGCCACCACACATCTGACCAGGGTAGGTACAGACAAGTCATTAATATATAGTCACATATTGGATACATGATGTTAAATGATGGTTTTGTTGTCTAGACCTGCAATCCAAAGGAGCTTCTGCACAATTTAGTTGAACTGATTGATGACACTCATCCAGGTGCCATTTCTGAAACCATCCTAACTCTTACTCCACATCTGCAAACAGGTAATACAACTCTAATTACAACACTGCCAATACCTCATAGACCAACAGAGTAGTTTAGTATGTATACAATATATCCCAGATCCAATCCCCCTCGATCACATCAATACCAATATCATGCAATATCATGGGCTACTACTATGTTACTTCTTATCTTATCTTATCTTATGCCCCTGATTGGTTTTGTTTTTAGAACAGTTATTTTCACGATATTTATGCAGAATGTTTAGGGAATATTACCACCAGATAAATACATTTTAAAGAAGCGATGTTTGGCTTTAAAACAAATAAGAATTATGCATTTTAAAAAGTTTCCCTGTGGCCTACATGTTGACTTTGCTGCTCTGTCTATATTCGTTGGAAGTCTTGATCTGAAACAGTATGCATATGCAAATATTGTGATGCAACAAGTTACAGACAGGCTATGGAAATCCACAACATTTTTGCCAAAATGAATATAAAGAAAGCTCTGCAGCACCTGGGGGGGGGGGTTTAAAATTCTAACTTTTTGAACTATTAGGGTCCAAATACAAAGAACCAAAGACTAGTTAAAGCAATTTTAGCAAAATATGACCCCTTTAAAATCACAAAATGTGGCTAATTTATGGGTATCAATCAATCAATCAATGTTTTACTTACTTGTGGATACTGGAACTGGTGATAAAGTAACTGCCGCTGTTTAAAGATGGTATGTGGTGCCCTCTGCTGTATATACCTGACATTAAACAATAAACTTGTGTTTTGAGCAGTTGTCCTGCGGCTGGATGAGGGGAAGGCAGCCTCTGTGGGCTTGGTTCTGTCTGCCCTTCAAAGGCAGCTGTCTCATCTCCCTGTGCCTTACACCAGGCAGCAGGAGGAGGCTGATGAGTACGGTCTGTGCCGCTGCTGTGCTGCTTTGGCTGCCTTTACAAAGCCCTTCACAGAGAGGCTGAAGAGGGAAAAAGGAAACTGTGTCAACACTGCTGAAGATGAAGAGCTCAGAGCAGAGCTTCTGAAGTTGTACGTTTCTGTGCTTGTCTGTTTGGGTGTAATGAAATTTATGTATGTATTTATGTATCTAGCTAATAATATCAGTGGACATTTTTCAATCTATCTGACAAATTACCTCAGTGATGAGGTAATTTGAAGTGTTGATTTTATTCCATAAGAAAAATTTACATTCGAAACCTGGACATCTTATTAGCAATATGAACATTAAGAATATGATGTAAAAGTTCTGTTGTAAAATGGCCCATGTCAGAGTTTCTATGTTTGATGTATGTGAATTAATATTACAGCTGCATTTATGCATATCTTACATTTTAGTGCTGCTGATGATAGGGTACCCTGCAGGAACCCTGAAAAAGGGAGGATCATTTCAATTCCAACACCACTGACTGGTGCTGGAATCGAACCCAGGACCTTCTTGCTGTGAGGCATAAGTGCTAACCACTGCACTAGCGTGCCTGAAATTACACTCACAATAAAAAACTTCTCTAAATATTTCTATAAACAACACTGTAGTTTTTAAATTGTTCAAGGAGAAATCCGGCAACATTACAAATATAGCTTATCTGTTTGAGGCTAAACTAAGTTATCTTAAGGGAAATACGCGAGAGAATTTTATTCGGGGTGCATGGAGTTTGACACTTGTGCATAATTATAGCATTAACTAGCTCAGACATGCTACATTTGGAGCTTTTAGAACGAGCGTACATACCTGTATTATCTTTTCCGGGTTCCACAGAAGTCCACACAAATCGATCGCCAAAGTCATACATTCTAGTAATCCAAAATGTTGTTTTAGTCCACCAAAAACGATCCTCACAAACCGAAATGAACATTGTCATTCTTATTAGTGTTTCGCAACACAGGGACTAGCATTCCACCATGACTGTTTGTGTCACGTGACTGTGCAGGAAGTACCGCACCGGTGAAGTGTCCGGTGTGACTTTAACTTAGCTGCCATTGTGCACTGTCGGAGAAGGACCTTCGGGATTTTATTGTTTGGGTGGTTTTTGGTGGAACTAAAACAACATTTTGGATTACTGGATTGTATGATTTTGGCGATTTGTGTGGACTTCTGTGGAACCCGGAAGATAATAGAGGTATGTGTACTCATTCTAAAAGCTTCAAATGTAGCATGTCTGTACTAGCTAATGCTATCATTATGCACTAGGTTATATGCTATGGGCCCACACACCACGGGCAATCCGCTCAAAAGCATTTTAATAGACATTAAAAACTTGAGAGAAGGTTTAACGCTTGCTCATTTATCACTCGCTTTGATGGAAATGCGCACAAGTGTCAAACTCTCTGTACCCCGAATAAAATTCTCTCGCGTATTTCCCTTAAGATAACTTACTTTAGCCTCAAACAGATGGGATATATTTGTAATGTTGCCGGAATTCTCCTTTAAGTTGAGCACCTCAGGCAAGTGAAGCTGATATAAAAAAATAAACTGTAATACAAGGAAAACAACCACCAAATACATCAATAAACTAGAAAAGCACCCAGAGAGTGCAAACCTCCGCCAAGGCAGTTTTTGTTTTTGATCCAGGATTGTATACATATTTTGTCATACCAATTCATGTCAATGTGTTGACCCCTCGTGGCAGAGCGCAAAATTGTAGCGAACAAACGCACATACGCACAAATCCGGTGATCACATAACCTCCTTGGCTGAGGTAATGAAACAGATTATGAGTGTTCTCTTTAACCCTGAGGAATCGTAGTGTATTTTTTTATGTTATATTATGTTGGTTGTTCAGTGGTAGAATTGTTGCCTCCTGCACGGGAGACCTGGGTTCGGTCCCCGGCCAGTGAACTTGTAAGTCGCTTTGGATAAAAGGGTCTGCCAAATGCTTAAATTAACATGTTTAATTTTAACTGTTGCCTGTTTTGCTCATGAAATGTAATAGATTGTGGTATCTTCGTAGACCATCTCAAGGGTTTAGGAATCTCTTCATTGACAAACTAGGGGTCCCCAAACAGCATTTTGCCCCCATGAAACCAGAAATCTCACAGACTGAACCTTGTGTAAGCATAGCAATAATGCATCTTTCTGAAACTGTAACTCACCTGGTGTTCTGTGTTGTCTTCGAACTACAGAGAATGGGAGACCCAAACATGGCTTTATCTCAAACAGACACACACAAAATGTCAAAACAGCACATTCACCAGTCATAATATTAATTTGTGATCTATATGATCAGATTTATGCATTATGATTTGACACCTTCCCAGTGCTTTACCCTCAATCAGACTAATTATCATCATTTTACATTCTAATGGGGGTCAATGTGCACATAACAGTCGCTGCCCTTTTCCTCAGTGATGCCAAAGACCTATAAAATGCAGAGAAGCAGCTCTATTACCAAATGATTTTGTCAGCCATGAACTTAATTTACTTTGGTTGAAGCAGCAATCTGGAGCCTATTAATTCCCTCGCAGTGCGGTGAACGAGCTCTTTTTGAAACTATTTCACCTCTTACTAATGAAGCAATTGTTTCCTCAACCATGTGTCAGCCCACGGAGCATCACTAACCTCAGACAGACATAGAAAGGCGTTTGAGCTGTCAAGAGGGGTTTTGTTTGTTTCCGTCAGTTGTGCCGATCTGAGACTTGAAAGGTGCAGCTCGATTTTAGATCAACATGAAACAGGCTCGGTCCAGCCGTGTAAGGGTGTGTCTGTTCGCCGTTCCAGATCATCACAAACCACTAGGCTGTACCTGTACTTAACATTTACCAAGATTAATCTGGTTCTGATCACATTTCAAGTAAAGTGAAAATGCTAATGCACCTAAGAGCATTTCTATTTTAGGCTGCATGACTTTTAGGGTTTCACCAAACAAAATACTACTTGGTTGATTTTATTGTGTTACAAGTGAACAAAGCTTTCCTTCAGCTATGCAAAGAAGTTTACAAGTCCTTTTTTTTTTCTCTTTGATTTTTACCTCAACTTTTATTTGTTCTATTGATTCCAACTCTGTCTCCTCATCTACGCCCACAGACATCAAATCCCATTACACATCGCTTTGTCAGAACTCATTGGATGTATTTTTTTTTATTTATACTGACAGTGGATGAACTCTAGTGTTTGTTTAATTCCTCCTTGTCCTGGATGGAACTGTTCGCTGAGCACAGCAGGAAGGGAGCAGACCTCAGTGATGTCTCTTGTTTATCTCAAGGTGAGAATTGTTTTTGTTCTCACAATTCTCACAACATAGCTCCCTTCGTGGCCTGCAGCTCTGAGGGGCACATATGAAGCGAAGGCGAATGATTCAGACTGAGACATCACGTCTCTTTATTCTTTATGTTTGTGGGCATTTTTAAGATACCTGTTAACAAATGGGGGAGAAAAAAAAAATCTTATTTTCTGGATGTGTTTACTGCTTGTTCTCAGTTCTGTTCATAGTTTTGACTTTTGCAAACTATTCACTGCACTAACCCCATTTTATTGGGAATTTATCTCCTTTAATTTCCCAGTTTGGGACCGACCTATCTATCTATCTATCTATCTATCTATCTATCTATCTATCTATCTATCTATCCTGTGAATAAATTTCACTATTTATGTGGAAAAATAAAACAAAACAAAGCTGGCAGCTGTGGTTGCCAGAACAATTCTATTTAAAAAAAAAAAAAAACATCAAAACATTAACATATTTACAGAGTAACATGTAGATTTAACATTTTATACATGTAAATCTAACATTTTAAATATGTAAATTTAGCATTTAATATAAATGGACTGCCCCTTACATGGACCTGAATGGTGCCCACAGTGTCTTATAAATCCACCATCCACCAAAACCAAATGAGATATTTATCGTGACTTCCCTTTATTATGTCGTATTATATTAATTTGACATTTATTTTATTAATTTTCTCAAGTTGTATACCAGGCTTCATTCAACACATGTTAGATGTTTTTAACTATTTGTGCTGCTTCTTTTCATGTGGTCAGGGGTCATACTTAAAAGTGAGTTTAACTTTTATAACCCCTTTAGTTCCACTTTTCTGCACCTTTTAAGACTGTGCATATATTTCTTGTATTTTCTTGTTGTATTTCAAAAGAGAATGGCAAATAAATATGTAACAAACAACAAAGATAAAGGTGCCCCATGATTTCTGCATGCATGTGTATGTATAATATTGGTCAGATAGTGAAAGAAAGTCATTTCATGGTTAAATAGTCCTGAATAAATACATGTGCCACCAAATATGTCCATAAAAATGAAATCCAAGTCCCTTTTTCATGTAAACCACAGTGAAAAATTGCATTACTCTTTACTAGCAGGTGGTTTAAGTATCAAAATACAGTAGGAGCAGCTGTAACCTCTCTTGCCTAAAAATGGTGCAAATGGATATGTCACCTTATTTTACAACAAAGGGTGCTCAAATTGGGATTAAAGCCACGACTACTGTGGCTCTACACATGGCAGTTTTGTCAGGGTCTCTTTGTGGTTGCTTTGAGTCCTTATTAATGCAAAACCTACATTAAAGTGACACAGAAATGAATATGATGTAAATAATTTTGTAAGAGCCATGTTTTATGTAATTATAACAGATGGAGCTGACCCTCTTGTGCTGCACAACATTTAATCTTGAGGTACTGCTCCCAAACCTGAACCATATGTTAGTTAATATCACTGCTAACCTTCATGTTCCCAGACATCCAGTCAGTAGATTTTCCGATGCTCACTGTGGGAACAAAACAGCTTCCTAATAAATCCTCCTGGGATGAACTCATAATACACAACTGCTGTTCCTGATCAATTGTTAATATTGTGTTCCTACCTGAGCAGACTGAACTGAAAATACTGTGTGTACTTTGAAGGGTGTTGTAGTTTGTAGTTGAACGTTTCCAATGCACCGTGTTCTTCGACTGATTTTACAGCATTTTATTTTATTGTTGGAAATAACAGGAACCAATTAATTACAGTGAGGCACTACTTGAATCTAGCCAAGGCTGTTATGTAACGAGGTACAAATGAAACTATATCCGTATTTTGTCCAACTTTGTTTATATTTTTCATAAACTCTGGGCCTGCTGCTGAAATAGAACTGGTGGAGTTTTGAATGAAACCTGACAAGCACCAATAAATCACACTAAATCATGAATCGATAACAAATGCATTCTAAATTATGAATAATGGCCAAGCAGTCATAAACTAACACAAGCACAACTCAGCAGGCCATTCATTTCATGGCAGCGCAAAATAAACAGACACATTTCTTTCACAGCACTAATAAATTTTCCCTGAAAAACTCAAAGAACAGTCCATCTGCTTCGAATAATTTTTAATTTCCTTCTCTGTCCTGTCCCCATTAGGTATTCCACAGAGATATTTTCAAAATTCTTTCATTTACCTCCTCCCATATGCATCCAATTACCTCTCTCCCAGTGCCGGGGTCGGTGCATGGTCTCTCTAGTGTACAGTGCAAAATACCCCCACCTGTACCTTAAGCAAACTTTATGCTTGTTTTATTATCTGTGAGAGGCTGTGAGTCATTCAGCTTGTGCTCTGGTGGATTTGGCCTGGGCTTTCAGTTTGATGTCTTCTGGCTCCGGCCAGAAACACCTGCACCTCTGCTGCCGTCTCTCTTTCCAGGCTGATCTATTAGCTGGCTAAATGGCCCAGCAGATGTTCACAGGCCAGCAGGGGAATCCGCTCCTATCCCCATGACCGCTTCAGCGGTGATGCTGGGAGAATTTACACATGCAGCGGAGGACGACGACACATTGAAGTTAATTTATCAGTAAATCATATTTAGGTAAACAATTCTCATGGGTGTCATCAGTGCTAAATGCATTTAAAACGACCCCTCATTTCCCATGGACTGGATCATACTTGGCTCTTTTAAAACAGTTTGAACAGAGGGAAAAATCTTGTGTGATACGGATATTAACCTTCATGATCTCCCTGTTCTTGGCTGAGTCACAATCTTAGAGGTGTAAAAACAACAAGATCCAAATGGAGATATAATACATTAAGTTTTCATCAGATTTGTGAGTGACAGAATAGCTTTTTGTTTTATTAATTGTAAAGCTTCATTCTTGTAAGATATGTGTTATAAAATGAACGGGGAGAATACATATTAGAATAATGTCTATTATGAGCAATATCGTCTCTTAACGCCACTATTAAAGCTGTAACTTGTATCATTTCTATATAAAAAAATGTAAAAGCCATTCCATTATTTATTTTGGGACTTGTGTGTAGATTATATTAAATGTTACTAACAAAGTTCAACTGAAGGGAAACCTATAATTTTATTCAATTCAATTATTTGCCTGTCAACGGCATTATATCCCCTTGACTAACATTAACATTTGGTTATTTCATAAAGAAATGACATTATATGAATATATGGCACCAAATGTAATGTTAATAAAACCTTAATATACTGCTTCTTCAAAAGGTCATCTAAAAAAACCATTGGGCCTATGTATTTTAATGATTAATCTTAAAAACAATTGTAACCACATAACCAGGTTTGGCACAGTCACATGAAATGGGTTATGTAGATAAATTACAAAACATATGTCTTAGAATTTAGTTACAGTCACAGAAAAAATGTCATTACTAAAATAAGAAATTCAATAATGACAACATGATGATAACAAAGGGGTTGTGTGTATTTTTTCCATTAAAAGCTAACATGGCTGCTATTTTTAGTCTCATTTCATGTACAGATGACTCAGTTCCTCCAGCTAACCTACAAAATGTCATGGCCTTTTCATTTTTAGTAGTTTGGCATACTATTCTTCTCACATGGAAGGACTCATCACCTCTAACACACTGTCAATGGATCAGTTAATACAAAATTTAAAAAAAAATTCTGTCTAAATGGCTCTGTTAAGAAATTTAAGAAACTATAGGAGCCTCTTTTCCACTATGTGAACATGTTACCTGCCCTGGAACTGTACAGTTATGGAAAAAAAATATTAGACAATCAAAATAAATTAAAAACAAGTGGTGCCAGGTACAGCAAACCCACCCCTCACAAATGTTTGACCTGATTTGCCCCATCTCTTATCATTGTGAAAACACATTTGTGGTGACTGCAACCTTAACCTTTGACCTACATTAACCAACATTTAATGTAATCTATTCTATACCATCTCACACCTTTCTTGAAAATATCATGGAGATTGATCCAGTAGTTTTTGCATGAAGTTGCAGGCAGACAAACAAATAGACAGATAGACAAACAGACAGACAAAAATAAAGACTTAAAAACAATACCCCTCTTCTCTTTTTTGGGGGGGGGGGGGGGGGTTTAACAAAGGTTAAGTACTAACTCCTGTGTGGATCATGTGAGTAAAGCAGACAGAAAAGAAAGCATGGAATGCCTAAAAGCACTGTTTTTTTGTGTTTTTTTTTTTTTTCCCCAGTACAATGCCAGTACCGTTGGTCTAAGAACTGAAGTGATTTTGGTTATTATTAAAAAAAAAAAAAAAAAAAGACATTGGAAAATGTATGGCATCTCCACACAGTTAACTGACATGAATCTGTTGGTTTTGTCTTTGTATGTTTTTGTTCTCATGTCTTTTTAACTTATTTTCCTGTTTTATGTGCAGCACTTTGGATTCCCCTGTGGATCTTTTAAATGTGCTATACAAATAAAGTTGGTTGATTGATTGATTTATTGATTGATTGATTGAAAAGGGCTAGATATTAGCTCTGAAATTAAACACTTATGAGCTTTTTTATTGTTATATTTGTCCAAACAAATGCAGTTAGAGTTATAAATGTATTATAAAAGACATTAAAATGAACAACAAATTTATGAACACAAGAGTGATCTAATATTTTTTCTTCGACTGCATTGACATATTTATTTATTTATTTATTCCTTAAATGTGTACCAGATTCCAGTGTTCTGATTATCTTGTTACGTGTGTTTTGTTCATATTGAAGGAGGATTGTTTATCATGTCCTGTGTCAGTCTTGTATTATGAACACATTACTTGAAATTATAAATGTTATATTTGTCGAAAGTTGAGAAGTTCTAGAAATTAAGTAACAAAAAACCCCAACCTCAAATGGCAGCCAAATTCCGATGGAGGATGAAACATCTCATCAGAAATATTTTAGAAACATTACATCAAATAGAGTAAAACTAGTCCAGCTGAACTCAGAACTACCAAGAAAAAATTAGTTCACTTTTTACATTTTTAAGAGCCATATTAATAACTCATGATATTTCTGAGGGTCTGGGCGCTGCGATGGGCTCTGAGCTCACTGAAGCCCCAAAGGTGTGAAGTACAGCTGAGGCCATGCAAGTCGCATGGTGATCTCGTGTTCACACAGTCCTTTCTCTCACACTTTGCCCTCATCTTCAACTTACCCTGAGGTCACCACAGCTCAAAATAGGCCATGGGTATGCCTTTTTTTTCCCCCTCCTTTCTTTCTTTTTAAAGCCGCTGTTGTGACAGACGGGACAACAACAAGTCATGGCAGTTAATGAATAAAGTGTGTCTTTATTAAACATGTGTGGAAAAAAAAAAGAGTCCCGAAGGGCAGCGTTAAAGGACACGGAGCCTTTTAGAGAACCCATTATTCCTCTGCTCACATTGATAGGCATGCAGGTTGATTGATAAGTTGATTTGGCAATTGCTGAGCCTGTGGATTTGGAATATTTCCTAGGGTGGAACATATGGTTTGATTTACAGAGCAGTTCAAGAGGACAAGCTTGACAAGTAGAGGTAGGGATTGAATGACATTTTTGGTAAGAGAGCAATAATTTATGTTTTCCCATGCCAACTATTAATACCCAGCTGGCCTCAGCACAGCGCCACTTATGTAGGTCTTAAAGGCCAAGGAGGACGTGTTGTCACTGGCGTTTTTATAAATCTTACCCACAGGAATGCAGCACTAAACAGAAGGCTAGAAACAGAGCTGTGAGTGAAGTGAATATGTGTGCAATGTGCATGTGTGACCGTCATCAATATAATCTACACAGCACCTTTGCTTTATGGCTGTGACTTCTTGTGGCACCCTCAACTCTCATTACATAGGATCACAAATTTCACTGGAACTTTTGCAGAGAATCCGTGCTCGGGAGATAATATCAAGACGGACTTGAGTTATTGTGGTGGTAAATCACAGTGGAATCAAGCTGAAATGAGGGTGAAAAAAAAAAAAAAATGGTATCAGTAGCGGTCCAAACTTTGCAGTTTTTCTAACCTTTCATGTAACGTTCATCAACATCTTTACTTCTCAGTGTTCTAAAAGTAAAAGTGTCACATCATCTTTGACTTTTTAATTAATACGCCTCTTAAAAATTTATAAGGGCAGCTATTATATGTATGTAAGTTGAGAGAAAAAGGAGGTCTGTGATAGCTGTGTGGTAGTAAAGAAGTCTTTGCTCTTTAGAGAATTTACTGGCCCAGCGAGGGACGAGGAGACACTAAAGGGTAGATGCCTGTCCTGCCACCTGACAGTTTGATGGCCGTGTGAAACTCAAGAAAGGCCAAGCTGGTTTGTTTTCAAGCTGTTTATAAACTGTACCAACACGCTCCCATCACACTGGAGCTGCTAATTCATTGCTGACTTTAATCACTCATCTTCATATTGCCCTGTCCTGTAGGCTGGTGGTTGCATGTTTATTGTCTGTGTGCATATATATATATATATATATATATATATATATATTCTGCAGGTCAACGTGGACATGGGAACAGATGTTACACAGCACATGTTGCCTAGCTTTTGAAAACGTCTTTGCTTTGGCTGTGCTAATGTTCATAAATCATTTCTGACAGCAGGATCAGTGTGTAGATATAATATAAGAAAGACAAGATCCTGTAATAGATGTTCTGCAATATGAGTCCAAAGCCTGTACTTGCTCTTTCTGCTCACTGGCTGAACTTCACAGACTTTAAGTATCAAGATTGGTTTGATTCTTCATGAAGTTACACAGCCCAGATGACGCTCACATTTCAAAAGACAACGGTATTAGAGTGATGAGAAAAAAAAAAAAGATACGAAAACGTCGCTACTGAGAATGAAGCGTGTTTTTCTTTTATGTGGCGGTGTTTGAAGATTAAGCAAAACACTTGTCTTCAGAGTTTCACATAATTCAATCACTTGTATGCTTTAAATAATAACCAGAGAAGCTGTTTTGGAAATGTAAGAGGTGCAGATATCCAAGTAAAGCAATTCGAATGATTTTTTTATACTTCTCTACATGACTGAAGAGAACAAAATGCATATATTTAAACCAGGAAATGTCCAATATATCATGAATTGCATCCAAATAACGAGCCACTTTTAATTGGTGTGTTATCTGTACACATTATAAAATTTCCACATGTATGTTCATGCTGCATTAAATACCATGTGATTAATGGTTAGATTTAGGGTTAGGGGTTACATAAATCTTCTTGCACATTTTATTTATTTTTTTAATAGAAAAGCGGGTTTTCAGATTTAATCTCTAACATTTTTCTTACTAACTGTACTTTATCACTGACTGTAACTAAGTTCAATTATTTATTTTATGGATGTGCATGAAAAATTAATTGAGTGCATTAGTACACTTTTATTTGAGATTTATGTTTTACATCAGAAATGCAGAACTAATACCACCTCATTAGTACCAGCTTGACTCAGCTTCGGTGCCACTACGGACAGCATTTCCATTACAGAAAACTATTGACTTTAGTGCACCTGGTTGTCATAGCGATGGTGCATGTAACTTCCATGATGTTTAGTTGCTGATAAGCTTGTTTGTTGCTGCATCAAGCTCATGCAAAACATTTTTATGAGCCATCAAGGACAGAAATGTTCGAATTTCCTCAACCAATCACAGTGTAGTTTTGTGGGCTGTCATATTTACTGTAAACTTCCTGAACTTTTTTTTTTTTTTTGGTAATGGCGGGGTTGCACATTGATGATGCAGAGATAATTCTTTGGTCAATCAGTGGTCTGTTTACACGTCACATTTTAGTATCTCTTCAAGCAAATACAAAAAAAAAATATTATCAAGTACCAGATTTCAGGTTCTTTTATGTAATGGAAACGCAAAAAGGTGGAGTTGAGTTCAGCCAGTACCAATAAGTGGAAATGAAGTATAATATTTCCTGTACTGTTAAGCAAAGTCTGACAATTTTTTATTTATTTAGTTATTTATTTTTAAATACATATCTTTGGCCCACCTACTCTTTGGCTGGTCAGTTTTAATTTTTTAATGTTATTATTCATTTGGTTTAGATGGGGGGCATGTGTTTAGCAGAATATTACAACTAATGAATATACATAAAGCCCTAACTGATTTTGTAAAACCTCAGTTCAGCTACAAAATATAAAATTACTTCCTAATTTTTCACAGAAGCATATAGTTGAGTTGAGTTTTCTGTTCTTCTGCGAATAAAATCTGTGATTTGTGAGCTTTGTGTTGCTCACAATCATTGCTGTGTGTTTTTATTTACATTGAACTGGGATTGTACTTAATACATCTAACTACTCTCTATACAATCAAACTTATCACAAGTGTCAACTTTAATAATAGATTTAAATTACAAATCGCCATGGGGAAATTCAAAATACAGACACCACTCCACAAAAACAGTCATACTACATCAGTAATAAATAAACAAGTAGTGCCAGGCACAACAAACCCTGGCCTTCACAAACGTATTACCTCTTAATGGGAATCTCACTCTCAAAACTTGAGACCATAGGTTTGACCTTTTAAGGTCACTTAAGGTCAAAGGTCACAATGCCATTTTAAAGCCCATGCCAGGTTTTCCATTTGTCAATGATAGTAACTAAGTCTATTTCCTTCATTTGTCAGTAATAGGTTATTTGAGTTTTTTAGGCATCGACTGAGTGACCCCTGACCTCTTGGGTCAACAATTTCTCAAAATCTATACACACAAGATGCAGAAATGAAAGACGTCCTTGACCTTTGACCTAGAGAATTTGTCCTTCAAGGTTCTGAGGACAATGCACATCAACAGTGAGAGCAAAAAGCGATAATTAAAACTGAGTATACAGGAATGAAAAGGCAATTCCTGATTTGTCCCATCTCCCATCATTGGGAAAACAGATTTTTAGTGACCCTGACCTTTAACCTACTTTTACCAAAATTTACTGGGATCTATTCTGGACCACCTTGCACCTTTCCTGGACGTTTCATGGAAATTGGTCCTGTAGTTTTTTGGTGAAGTTGCTGACAGTTGGATGGACAAACAGACGGACAAAAAACAAAACAAAACAAAACAAAACTAACCAAACCCAAAAACAATACCCCTTGCCTCCCCTTTGGGGGTGGGGTAATAGATACAAAGTGTAAATAGCTTAAAAGTTAAAAAATAGCTCAAAATAAGTTATGATTGAAAGAATTGGAGTTAAAAGATACAATGTAACCTCCAGCATCTGGATTGCATTTTTTCCTTATATATATATTTAGATATTCCATATTACATAGAACTATATTCTCCAAAAGTGATATTAAACTCCATCTCCAACATATAAAACGCACTGAATGTTACTAGTGTTAAACTCAAACAGACCTGTCTTTGTCTGATGACCTTTAACCCACAGTGAAGAAGGATGTATCCTAAACTGTTCCAAACGTTATCGCTAAAAGAATCGCCTCATCCCTGGCCTGGGTGCTAATCCCGGTTCCCAGCATTCCTCTCTGGTTCACAGGACACTTGTCAGCTCCTTGGGGGAACAGATGCTTGCCTGTCAGAGCCACTTCAGGGCGATGGATGGAAGAACAGGCCGGGCAGTTCTCTGTCCATCTTCCGTGTTAACTTACAGTGGAAAATGCTAAACACATCTCATGACGCGTCCGTCCATCAAGGAGCTAGTTAGATGTGCGAGACCTTTAGGTGAGGAATCTTTTGATGGGTTGATGGTTTAAAGGGGCGTGATTGTTGTGCTTGTCAGTGTCGCCATGGTGATTGTTATTCACTCAAGCGCATACTGTGAGGTCTTAACAGAAAATATATCAGAGACAAACGCGTCTCAGTTTAAATAAAGCATCTTAAAGTTTATGGGAAGACACGTAATTCCATGAAAATGAATCTAGCTACGTTTCATGGTTACGAAACAAGAGACAAAATAAAAACATCATGTCTTCCTTTCTAGTTTTATGTTTATGTTTATTGGTATTTAATTACTGCTCTTTGGCAAGTTCGACACATTGGCCTGTTATCTAAGGTATCAGTCAAAATAGCACTTGGTAAGCACCAGTTGACATGGGGCTTGAGAGCCACCAGGGGCAGGGTCGTCCCCGGTGGCTCTGGTTTCAGTGCTGCATGATTGAGGCTGCCAACCTGACAGGCCCACCTGCCCAGTGGCTACAGCCAGCTGGCCCACACAATGATTAACGGCTAGCGTAAACTTACTCAGCAGGGTCTCAGACACATTTGTGCATTCACTTACACGTAGAAGTGTTACATGACGCTAAAAGCTATTAGAGAGTAGGGGCCCAGACCAAGGCAGGAATGACATCCATAAATGTTTAGTGGGACTGCCCTGTGAAGTTATCGCTTTTCCAAAAAGGAAAAAAAAAAAAAAGGAGACTTGCTCTTGTCAATAGAAGCATGATTCTGGAGATCAATGGAGCAGATTTACGCACTGTGGTATATGAGAGATTACCCTCAAACCTGGATTCCATATCTGCCTCGAGCTTTCAACCGCCTGCTTCCTCCATAAAAAGAAAATGGCATCATAAAGAGTAAACTGGGCTTGATATCAGACTCCTTGCTTCTAATCCCTTGGAGGTTTTTGATACCTTTGATTTTCATTTTTCAAGGGCAGCACATTCTTAATGTTTTGGTGCTGTGTAAAAACTAGCACGCTCTGGGAACACGCTACACAAACCTACGAGTGCTTCACCTTCTATTTCTACATCTACAAGGTCTTTGAGGTATGCTGACTGGCATTTTGTAACCCTGAAAATATTCCAATCAGTCGCCTTGGTGTTAAGTAGTTAGTGTCTGAATAAGTAATTTCAGGAGCAGTGTTACAGGTGTACACATCTAAGTACACGATGATAACCAAGTCTGATACTTCATACATACGCTTGAAAATGTAGAAGCTAAACATTTATTTCACTTGGATATTTGTGCAGTTACTGTTTGGGGAGAGAGAGAGAGAGAGAGAGAGTAAGAGAGAGAGAGAGAGCACATAATACTATCTTCCTTTAGATCAAAAGCGCAATAAAATTAATGAAAGTTGTTTTAATGGGGAACAATTTTGCTAATTGAAAACTGTGATTGACTATTAAAATCTGTTTTTTTTGGTTTTTCTTTATTCCATTTGAGGTGAAAGTAAAGCTGTTTACATAGAGTGTAAAAAGGTATATACCGGTGGTTCTTAACCCTGGTCCTCAAGGCCCAATATCCTGCATGTTTTAGATGTTTTCATCATCAGTCTTCTGCAGAGCTGGGTGATCATTTGAATCAGGTGTGTCGGAAGAGGGATACATCTAAAACATGCAGGACAGTGGCCCTCAAGGACCAGGGTTAAGAACCATTATACAGCAGCAGCAGTAATATTACTTTTATTATCTCATTACAATAGATAGAATGTAACATTTAACCATAGAAGTTGATGTGTTTTGTGATGGTCAAGTCAATGTGCCAAAGTATCTCCTGATCTTGTTGTTCATTCCCAATGTAAAGTGGTTGGTACTGACAAAGATTCTAAAGAACAACTGGATCACAACCAATAGTTCTAATGACCAGAATATTGTCTGATACGGTATCATTCCCTTTGTTCCACATAAACAGCTCTGACCCGATGCCTGGACTCCATCAGATCTCTGAAAGTGTGCTGCAGTATCTGGACTAAGATGTTAGCAGCAGATCCCTGATGGATATGCTGGGCCTCCATTGATTTGACTCATTTATCAATTTGTGGTTTGACCGAACCACTGCAGACCAGAAACACCCAACAAGACCTGCGGTTGTGATGCTCTGACCCAGTCATTACCGTTACAATATGGACATGGTCAAAGTCACTCAGTTGTTTATGCTGATCTTTTTGGGGTTTTTTTCCCCCAACAAATTAGCTTTAAAGTGTTTTTTGGGGGTTTTTTGCACATAAAGCGCCATTTTTAGGTGGTCTGGGATGAGTTAGAGTGTTTGTAATCAAAATGTGAACAAATTCTCCTGCCCGGAGTATTTTACATTTCTCCGGTACAGCCCCCCCACCTTTACA
>JAPTYR010000008.1:28815763-28830387 GCA_029814505.1 Siphamia roseigaster | reverse complement strand
CACTTTCTTAACTCGTGTAGAATCGGACATTTTCGTGCAGCACTCGGGAGAACTCTGAACTGTGACGGTAGGAACGGCCGTTTCCCTACGACTTTAAACAATCATTTCTGAAGTGGTGAACCCTCGACGTCCGAACTAGAAAATAAAATAAACACACTTTCCTTATCTTGTGTAAATGTGTCAAATGAAACCCGGGCTTTCCAGTTCATTTCCAAATCACTGGGTTCTGCACGTTTTACTAGTCCTGACGGATTATGAAACTGTTTCTGTGCTGAACCTCACATCCACCATGTTGGTGTTAGTTCTCCAGTTCACAGACATAATATTAAAAGAAAATACCAACTTTTTAAAAAATAGTATTGTTCAAATCCTGTGCCAGAGTAATGTCAGCTGAAAAGTCCCCAGAAGTCATTCATTTTGGGGGTCCAACAGTTAGCCATGTTGCTAATTCTGACTCATTCTACGACCATGTATCTATGATTTAAAAGTGCTGAAAATGATCCATTAACTGCTCTGAACTTTTCCTAGTAATGTCTCGGGAGTCTGATAATTGTTCTTTCAGTCGAACAAAGGGTCTGGGAACACTCTGTGAAGTGATTATTGGGTGGGAGGAGTCAACTCAGCTGTGGTTTGAAACCATTGGACCTGCCCGAGTGTGTGAAGCTAATGATCATATGACCTAACAGGAAGTTGTGTACAAGGAAACAATGAAATCATAGTGCGTTCATGTACTCTCGTAATTATCGTAAATACCAAACGCCGACATGGAAAGCACACTTGAACGCCACCCCTTCTGGAATTTTCCACTGGACAACTCGTAAGAAAATTTGACACACGAGTTGAGGAGATGATGGCGTATGCACATTTTCAGAATGGCGGCAAGTGGTGCAGGATATCTGAATTTTAAGCGGCGTTTGCTGTTATCTTTTTTTTAACCAAAATATGCGGGTGGTTTGTGTCTCCACAATACTGTCATTAACAAGTATAATACAATACCTTAGAACTCCGTATCCTAATAGAAATACGTGTTTCTGTGGGTTGTTTACCTATCCAGTAAAGATGGTAGTGATAACAGGACTAACCATCTTTAATTTGTAAACAATAACAACAAGCACGCATACGTCAGCAACATGGTGGGCGTTGAGTACAGAGAAGTGTGCAGTAACTCCACTCTTCAAACATGGCGGGTCGGAGGGGGATTTTGAGTACGGTACAGTACACAGTACAGTACACTTAACATGGCGGCAATTAGAAATGGAACGTCCTCCGTACTCAATCACAGTACGGATAGTGCGGTAAATACAGGTATTGGAACACAGCCATAACCTCTGTTCTACTTCCTGTATATGCTCCGCCCCCTCCAGGGTGGCAGAGGTTCTGAACCAGACCGACCCCAGCAGTGTGAACCTGGATGAGGCAAAAGCCGATCAGCTGATCCACCTGAGCAACAACCTGCTGCTGCTCATCAGCTCCCAGACGCCCATCATCCGAACACTGATCAGGAGCTGTAGGTTCTACGACAGCCGAACACAGACGACAGCATTTACAAGAATATAGTGAACACCATATAGAACAACACGTAGAACAATATATTTTCATTTCATTTATTGATTTATTCCAGCCTACATGATTGGATGAAGTTCATTCCTGGTCTTTTCTTCAATCATTTACTTCCACCAGATCAGTTGCCGTTACCGCTTTTACAATCAACACTTTACATGACAGTCAATGAAAATAAGTACCTCATTACCGATATAAAGCATCTATTCTTTTCCTAAACAACCTCTTAAACTGAAAAATATTTGTACATCTCTTCTCGTGCATTGTCAAATTCAATAGTTTAATAGTTTCTCAAGACCTATTTTTGTGTGAATAATTGAAAAATGCTAGATTTTTCACAGTTTCACAGTGAGTTTACTATTGTCTGAAAGAAATTAGAACTTTAAACACAGCTAACAATAAAGACAGAATTCATGCACATTGAATTGTGTTTGCTTAAAAATAGAAACCATGTAAGCAGTCTTAACAGATTTAATAAATAAAAATAAAACAATTACATTCATATTTCAAAGAAATAAAACAACCAATCAACGGAATTCTAGTTTTCACCAAAACATCATTAATCCATAAAAATTCAAACATCCAGTAAACTGTTGATCCTCTAATCCTATCAATACATGTAAATGATTGATGTAAAATACAGTTTTTTATCTTTTCATGGTCATCAGGTATGACCCATTTGGACGCTGAGAGGTAAACACTGTCATCTTCTACAAACTTGAAAACCCATGGAGTTTGATGAATGACTGTGGATAGAGACACTTGTTTTATATTTAGTTAGTGATATATTTTCCTAAAAGTCACTTTTTATTCAGTCTTCTCTGTTTCGATACAATAAGCTTTGACTTTACTCTGATCTTTTATGAACATCGAGGTGATCATTCAATTACACATTGAAAAATAGATGATTGTTACTTTAAAAATGCAAAATGCAGGGTACAATATTAAAGTAAATGGTGATAAATCACTTAGGAAAGGTTAAATAGAGAGGAAAATTCATTTGAGAACTGCCATAAAAGCCACACATGGGTGCTCATGGGTTAAAAGAAATATTACTCATTATTATCATCATTATTACATCATTATTACTCTTACTGTACAAAAATCACTTCGATAAAAGACAGGGGCAAACTATGGCCTGTCTTCCAATATGAGATACATTCAGCCCCCCCGCTTTTAATTTTCACTTTGACTTTCATCAGTGTTTAACCATTTTCTCACGTGCCTTCATTACAGGAATAAAATGCAATAAAATAAATAGTTCTGTAGAGCTACCACAGAGCACCTTATAGCCTATGTACAGTATAAAGCTGATGAATCTCAGGGATTGCATATGCAAAAATGTCTGTTATCCCATTATTTCCCTTCTAATGACATACTAGAAGTGGGATGGGTAATCTATAGAGCCGTGCCTCCAAACAGCAATAAAATGAAATGCTTCACGGGAATTTCAAATGCACATTATCACCGCCTGTTAATTTTAGAGTGTAATCCTGCATGTGAAATAGCGAATAAGCAGTAGGCCGTTTTTTAAGACGGCCATTTGTTAGTTATGTAGATATTGATAAGGGAACTCAGTGAGCCAGAGGATAGTTAGTATTCTGGATGGAGCTCTTGGAAAAATAGGCTGTTTTTTATCCCTCCCATGGAACACCGCAGGCCATACCATTGCTCCAGCTCCAATTAATTTCTACACCCCATTCATATTACTCTTCTATGTAAGTGCAACGTTTTCTAATTGCATTCATCACCAAAACCCTCACTTAAGTTCCCTCAGTATATTTATTATCACGCTAACTGGGTCTAAATTATTAAACCTTAATGATGTGGGCTCTGAAAATATGTTGTCCTTTATTTTCCCCACAGAGAATCAATGTTATACATTAGCAGTATAAATTAAGTAATACTTTACCTAGGCATGTTGCCGCCTTCAATATTCCCCCTTACTAAAATGTATTCTCACAGTCCGGTGGCTCGGGGGTGCCTCTGGGGAGGGGATGATATAGTTCATTCTAATGAAAGAGCTAGGTGCTGCTAATGGTTTAAATGATACATTTGTGCAAGAACAGCAGAGAAAATACATACGAGAGATCTGGTGAAAACAAGATAATTCACACTCCCTTGGGGATAGCCATGATGTCACCAGACACAGAGTAGGCTGAGGTTCCTGGGAGGCCTCGAATGCAGCGAACAGCGGTGGATTCTGCTTTGATATATGTGGGTCAGTAATAGAAATGGGCAATATACGGTAAAGTCCATCACACTTAAAGGTTAATTACAATAGCTACTGTAGTCCTACCTCTTTATGATGAAATTGGTTGTTATTAATCAACTTTAGAGCTCCTTTTAACATTGTATGGTATGGAGAGGCATAATGGACTGACACAATGTAATCTCTGTAGTCTTCTCTGGTCCTTTATTAGAAAATTATTGCCAAGTGCCAATATACAAACTAAATCAAAACTTCAAGTGAGCTCACATGAATGAACCTTTTGCATAAGCATTGTGGTTAAAAAAATCAGTTATCTGTGAACACAATAGTTCTGTTAACAATAACAAATGCAGTCTATTTTAAAAAGCTCCCTTTTATTATTATCTTTTCAACAAATCTAAATTGGTTGTGGCGCTACCTCTGTTTTTCAAGACAGGAAGTGGCCTCTAGATAAACGGAGATTAGAGAGCATTGTCTCATCGCAAGAGTGTCATCCATAACACCCTCCTCTCACGGTGAGTTCAATTACATTAACAGGCTAAATGCTAGTGAGAGGGGGCATTTAGAGGTAAAAACACAGCCAACCGCTACAAAGGTAAAGGCTGTGACTGATGACATGAAGACTGAAGAAATACAGAAGAAAGAGCACATCTGAGGAAAGTAGCCTTGGTATTTGCCAGACAGAGAAAAGGACTAAGTTCCTCCTGCTTTCTGTCTCTTGCTACCAGGATAAATCCCCACTGATCGCTAATTGTGTGATTCTTCTTGTCTACATCAACTTCAGCTCGACAGGTTATTTCAGCTTGTTATCGGGAAAACATTTATCCACTTGGAATTATTACTGTGCTTGGGCCTCTGGTGAAACACAAACAGTAGTGAATCTTGTAGAGTTATGGTAAGGCCTCTCCTCATTAGATGGCCAATCGACTGGCGGAGCGGAGGGCCCAATCCCAGCCCTTTATTGAGTGTTAAGGAGACACAGACTGACATTTACATCTCTTGCTTCTTCATGACTGGCTAGAGAGAAAATGGCTGCCATAGATCCTGGCTCTGAAGAGCAGCATCGGAAGGTCAGACACTGAGACGCATCTTCGTCTGTGAGTGATGCTTCATGGGCGAGGTAGCACATTTCTGCACAGAACAAAATAAGATGAAGGTAGGAAATGGTATACAGTTGTTGCGTGGTGAAGCAATTTGTCATTTTGATGAGTACGCATCTTTGTTGCACAGAACAAACGCTGTTGTCTTCAGGCAACAACTCCCAAAAAACAAACCTAAGAGATGTAAACAAGACAAGTCACCCAATCTCATCTTGTCTGTATTGACTTATTGAGCAGAAACAGAGGAAAACACAGTTGTGGATAAAGCACCCTCATACCCCAACAAACCACAACGGCCCCTTCACTTCTTAGGTGCTCTTTTCATTCAGTGGCAATTACAATCCACACCTGGCAACACAGAAGACATCCCAGTGCCTAACAATGTCGCAGAGGAACTCTCTTCCAAACTACCTTCCCAAATTGGCTCTGCAGCTTCGACCCAATTAGGGCTGAAATATGGTAACTGCATCAGCCATTACAGAGCCGCCGAGACTGTACAGGGAGAACTCTTGAAGGTTAGGAGGGGATATGCTTAAGGAGTGATATGTTGTGTGGACTTCTGCTTACACAGCAGAAAAGAGCACCATGACGAGGGGACAGCAGAAAGACACAAGGGGGATGGGGGGGTGATAAATAAACACTCTTGGATAGAATTCACGAAAACATATTTTGAAGTCGGTAGGAACACAAGAAATATTAGTATTTGGACCAAGGACTGGACTTATTCATTTCAACATCACTTCTGTGTTTGACTGTAACAAAGAATCTGTTGGTAAATGCAAATACAGGCTGTTCAGTGTGTAACATAATGAGCCACGCTGTTTGCATAATCCTGCTGAATCTGCATTACAACATAAACTATTTTACCAATTTATTATGAGAAATTTTAGATGCAAATTTGCATTGCCAGCCAGCCCAAACAACTGCACATAACTTGAAAATAAAACTGGATCTTTTTGGTGTTATAGAATAATATAAAATACAGAGTCACAAATCAAAGTATAAATTTATTTTTATTACAAAAAAGGGAGAATGATCTTTTATAGTAGCTCATCAATATCTCAGGACATTTCAGCAGAGCTGCATAAAATAACAAACCGCCTTCCCTCTTTTTCTTCCTGGATGGCTGGCTGTGGCCTACATGTGCTCATGACACCCGGGTAACTAATGTTCCCTGTGCCAGCAAAGGATTCTGATTTGATATAAGCATTCAAACCTGTCTGCTTTGAGATATGGTGTGTGTCACCCTACGCTACGATTGATTCCCCCCTGCCCTTAAATGCAGTGCTTGCAATGCAAGCCAAGGACACTGCCTGCCTGGTCAAGTAATGACAATCGTCTTTAAGGAATAATGGCCCGAACGCTGCTTTTGAAAAGTTACTAGGCCGCATCCAATAATGAATTCCCGGTCGATGACACATTGATAGATTCCCATTCTTCAGATGGGACACTGTAGCTGCAGTTTAATTGACAAGAAATGAATTCAGGAGGTTGAGAAGGAAAGGGAGGGATGAGATGGCGGGAGGGAGGAAGCAAGAGGGGGACTAAATTCTGTGTGATCAGCAAGGTTTCAAACAATCATTGGCGAAGTGAAGTCTCTGCCATATCTATAAGTCATCATGTTTTATAGGCCATTAGGATCTCCAGAGAAGGGCTGCATGGAGACCGTGGCTTTTTGTCGAAATTAAAATGTCAGAGAGGAAGAAATAGAACAAAACATGGAATCTGCAATTAATTACCTGGCCATAAAAATTCAATAATCGGGAAGCAATGCTGTTTTCTGCACAGCAGTACTCCCGATCACAGCAAACCGGAATAGAATACATTCATCTCCCCAAATTACATTTCTAATCTAAAAGGGAATACACTGGAGAGAGAGAAAAGACCATCAGTGAGAGCAGAGGACTATGTATATGCAGCCTGGAGTGCACTGTCCTGACTAAGCTTCAGATAATTCACACCTGAATTTGTATTTAAGTGGGTGACTCACATCCAGGAGGAGTTAAACTTTTTAATACAAAAAAATCTGAATATGAACTAAAACTGCAAATAAACAGAGGAAATTGTGTTCTTAAGTGACATATTTGAAAAGTTATAACGCTTAAAATTAGATATTACAGTGACTGACCATTAATGTTGCAGTTTTTCTCCCTTTTCATATGGTTAATTAATGCTTCACAGTCCAGATTTACAGGTTTATTTAACTAAGTGTCATGTAGAAATATGACTGTCTAGGTGCGTATACATTTAAGTTAACACAGTCTATATAAGCAGCTCCAGGGACAGTTTCATTGTTTAATTTTTCTTCTGTGCTGTTGGGGACATAACACATTAAACACATGCAGTGTAATTCCTCTGTAGACTTGCTTATTAAAATGCATACTGCTAATTGGAAAGAGAAAAAAAAATGAAAGGGAAGAAATTCAGAAAAGCCAGTCAGATATTTAAAAAAAAAAACAAAAAAAAAAACAGCATTTGAAAATAAGTGCTCCTTCAGTAACTCAATCCTCTATATTCTAAGGCTGTACTATATACAGTAAGTGTATATAAATATAGACAATTCATCACTCTTTATTGTAGTTGTGGAAAAGTGAATTCAAAATATTACAGTTGTTGATCATAACTGCCAGTGATTGGTTATTAAAGCCGTCATTCACACCTTTTTCAGCTTGTCCTCTGATTGGTCAGTGTTTTTTTTCCCTTCAGCCTATAAACAGAGACAAGAGCAAATATTGAAGTCTCGTTTCCTCACAGAACAGTTGAATCAGATTTAGATTTAGAAATAGATCCAGGTTGTTGGAACCTGTCTGGTGACCAGCATTGTTTTTTGTATTGGAGAGACTTCTACACAACTGATGCAAAAAAACAAACAAGCAAACAAACAAAAAATACATAATGGTTCATTAAAGTTCCATTTTCAATAGCTTACTTATTATCCTCCCAAAATGGAGATAAGGCATATTTTGTTTCTCTGTTAATACTCTAGGAGCAAAACTATGGGTTGAATTCACACTAAATTGTGTTTATGGACTTTATGGACAGAATAGAACTTATCACATTTTTTTTTTTTTACATTTTGTCCCCATTTACTTATAATGGTTGAAATTTCAGATGTCTGTAGCAGCAAAACTATTAGTATAATTCATACCAAATTTGATTTATAGATTGCCAGTGAACCAGATTATCTGTCATTACATTTTTGAAAAAGTAGGGCAAAGTTCAGGTTTTTTTTTTTAGTGTTTAAAATCAATTTTTCCTCCCATTTACTTATAATAGCCAAAATTTCACATGTCTATAAAAACAACAATTTCAATTAACTTAAACTTCGCACATATGTAGAGGCAGTTGATATGCCGACATCAGCATGCATAGACATGATGACATCAGCTAGACTAAAATAAGCTACAATACGTGTAAGGGGCAGGGTTTTTTGTGCCTGGCACATCTTGTTTTATTTATTTGGTTTGTTTGGTAGGAACAGTGCATGAGACAACATCAGATGTGCAGTAAATATGCTGAATTATAGCTAAAATGCTAATTTGCATCCGTAGTCCCTGGGCAAGTAGTGTTAATCATCAATAAAACACCTACATATATATTCAGCCACGATATAGAGTGTGTACGTTCAATGTTTGATACCTCCCCTTAATTTGGTTTCCTGCAAGTTTAGATTTTTCTGTATAGTGCAGACATGTTTCTAAAATTGTGGTTTAAGCTATTTTACAATGTTTGATAATTGGAAAAACATGGAAGACACTGATTCATTGAAGGATGTGACACATATCTGTCTTATACTGTCACTGTGTTACTTTGACTGATGCCTCTTTCAATGATGATGTAACACTGAATTGAAATTCCTTAAAACTATCATGGATTAAGGTTATTTTAATCATGAATAAATCAAAGCTGTCATGGGAACAATATAGAAAATGGAAGAACAGGGGAGAGAGAGTGATTTATAGAGCTAGGTATTATAGGTCCATTCTATGGTTGATGACTAATGTGTTAAAAAGATATTATCCTGACCTGATCAAAATGATTGACTTTTCAAAGTTAAAAGCAAAAACCTCCCTTGTGGTTTTTCAAAACTTTTCTTATGAATTATTTTAGCTGCCATATTTAAGGCCAAAACTTATAACTCCTACTCTAAAATAACATATCTTTAAAATTACCCAACTAACACTGCTGTAGTTCTGGATATAATCAGAATTTTGGTGTGATATTATTGTGTGCTCTAAAAAGTTTGATTTTGAATGAAGGTGAAAAAAGGGCGAGGACTCTTGGGCAGTGTCTGTGCTCTCCTTGCAGACAAGAGACTCTGATTCCCACAGCACCGGGTGGTCTGAACGGGGAGAAGGAGTGGTTTTAATTTAGAGAATGCAGCAGTGCTATATTTCACCCTCTGCTGTTGTCTCACATTATCTTGGTAAACATCCCAGGTACTAATATGATATATTTTCCAGCAGGCGGTGTTTCATCCTGCTCCCTGTGTGATTGATGAATGACTCAGGGATGAAACAGGGACAGAGATTTATGGTGTGCCGGCACATAGAATATGTATGATTATCAGCTGTGTGGTGAAAGCAGCTCAGTTTGAGTGATAGGCGCATGGCAAGAAATTTACTAAATGACTCTATTCCTCCTGAGAAGTCACAGGAGGAGGTTTTCATCTCTGTCAATCTCATTTTGGTCCATCTTTAGAAGATACTATATGCTCTTGAAGAGCAATAGCGGGGAGTAAAAATCTATAAAGCTTCCAAAGACAACTTAAATCACACTACACACACGGCATAATAACTTAAATGCACAAGATGTGCAATGTTTAGGGTATTTTCAAATAGAAAAAACAAAGAAACTAAACAAAACAAAGTTTTACAGCTTTGAATATTTTTTGTTTTTGATCATATAATAGTTTGCTATACTATGTTGCAAATAAAAGTTAATTATAGACAACATTTAGTCCATATAATGTATAGATGGAGCCAGAAAAGCCAGGGGTAGATTACTGCACAAAGTCAGAATTTTATTTTCCTTTGGTCAGGATATATGTACAGTCAGTCTAGCTTGTATTTACAAGGCTGATAATTAATACTGAACAAACAATAACTCAAAGTATGAATTGTAAAAGGCTGCAGCATCTGAAACTGACCACAATGGACATTTGACAGATAAACAGTACCACAGTGCTTCAGTTTGACCTTCACCGTTTGTGAAATTTTTTATGGATTGTGATCATCTCTCTCAACTCATTATATAGAACTCTATATATTTTTTATTCATAATTTTATTATTGTTTTTCAAAATTTTGATTAATTACTCGAAATTTCAGGTGACCTCATTTGAATTCCAGGTCACCCCACATGGTGTCCGGAAGCCAAAGTTGAAAAACGTTGAATTAACTCTTAAACTATTTTCATTTCAACTTCTACTATAAATAAGCCTGGCATAGCCATAGGATGATGATTTGATTGTACATGATTTGATTCAAGTCTACGGGTGGGATAAATGGTTGATCAACTGCTCTACGCCTCATCGGTCAGCTCTGAGTCTCTCATATTGCCACAGATGGGTTAGAAGCCCCCTGCGTCAGAATAAGATGCTGAGGGTCACCTTGTGCATTAAAATCTGACGCTTGCTCAGGGGTCAGTATTTATTGTGCTGGGAGTGAGACAGCATTGTGATTCCTAACATTGTGCTAAGCCCCGCCCAATAAATTCACTTCAAAGATAGAGTGTTGTGATTGGCCCGGTCGATCTTAAACCTGAGCTTGCAAAGGCTCTATGGAGGATGTCTAGACCCACTTTCCAGGCAAAAAAAACCCCAAAACATTTGCCGCTAGAGGGGGGCTAGAGTTCTAGGATAACTGTAAATGTGTTTTTCCTAAACATCAAACCATTCCTAAGTGATTTATGACTTGTTACTGTAATATTATCTTGTGCATTTTGCACTTTTCAGTGAAAGTCATACATTTTCCTATAATATAAACACTAACCACGATATTCATAAAAGTACACAGTAAATTCAAAGCTTATTGCATCAAGAAAGAGATAACAGAATAAAATGCAACTTTTTCAGCATATTTATCGTTAACAGAACATAAAACAAGGGCCTGCCACAACTATCATTTGTCAGTCTACATGAATCAATGTTGTGGAGGTTGACTGTGATCCCATGTTCACTACGAAGCCTCTGAACGTCCAAATGAGTCATACAGAAGTGATGATGATAAAAAGCTGAGAAACTGCATTTTACCTAAATTATTTACATGTATTGATGGGATTAGTGGTCCAGGAGTTATTAAACATTTCACTTCGGTTGATGCTTTTGGTCTCTGGTGACTGTGTAGCAAATGAAGGACATATTTTTGCATCATAATGTTAAACCAATGTTATGATGCTATACATAAACATACTTTTAGTCAGGCAACCGTGGTAGATCACATTCACTTAATCTTTGTCTACTCCCATCAGCCTCTGAAAAGGTGTGACAGTAATTATCAAAGTGAGATGCTGCAGTTTATCTTCAGTTATACAGTAATTCTTCCTAACCTCTGATTTAGTTATAATACCCATTGGCATCTCTGAGTGCCTTGAACAGTCAACTTCTAATTGATCGATAGGACGTCATCATAAATCCAGAATCCTATGCACTTTATTGATTCTTCCGGAGCGCTTGATGCTTCACTGCATTTGTGATTGCCTCAGCCCACACACATGCCGAGTAACAGGCATATTTTATCCACCAATGGCATTATCATATGCAGACTGTATTGTTTTCTGCATCTGTGAATTACTGCTTGCCGGCATGACTTGAATGACACCCGAGAGAGGACTTCATTTCCTATTCACCTCAATTTATATTTATGCCAGGGTCATAAATAACGCTAATGCACCAAGGCGGTTTGGTCAGAGTAATTGTTTATTTGTTTCCTAGTGGACTTACTTGAATAATATTGCTAATGAACACTCACATGACTAGTTTGGAATTCCATCAGAGTGACTGTGTTACATGAGAAACACATGTGCAAACTTTTCTTCGCCTCATTTAAAGGTGCTATTTGTAATAAATCTAAAGCAACTGGCTATTAAACCCCCCTAATATGTCACAGATACTCAGGAATAATGTTCATATAACATACTGAACTCACCAACAACAACAGTACAGCCAAAATATTCACATTTTTAAAAAAAGTCTTTTGCTGACCGCAAATCATGTTGATGCTTTGAAATCATGTTTTGTCATCAGGCTCCACCCACAGGCATCTACCAAACATTGCCGTCAGTCGAACCTCAGTTGCCGAGCAGCCACAGCTTGCCAGTGTGCCACTAGCTATGATGGCGGAGGAAACTAAACCTAAAACAGCTCGCTACAAATAACAGAAACAGCAAGATAAAGCAGGAGGCAGAGCAAGGGCCTATTGCCGCGTTTCCACTGCATGGTATCGGCACTACTCGATTTGATTTGGATACCAGGAACTATTCCTTGAGAGCCATTCCATTACAGATACTATTGTACCTTCATGTCATCATGAAACATGGCTTAACGCCCGTGGTAAACTCGCTCGTTGCACATTGCGCCATCAAGCTCAGGCTGGATTTTTTTGCTATCAACCAAAAACAGAAATGTCTGAACCACCACGACCAACCACGCTGTTGTTTTGTGGACCGACATTATTGCATTGCGGACTGAATTAATTGACTGTTCTGTTCGCTGTAAGTCCGAATCAAGTTTTTTTTTTTTTTAAATGGCAGGTCGCAGATTAATGACGCAATGACGTAGACAACTCCACCAATCGGTTGGGGTCGGTTGGAACCTCAGCAGACTAGATACCAGAAATCTAGGACTGGGTACCATGGGACCAGGTTCTTTTTCATAGTGGAAATGCACCAAAGTGGGTAGAATTGGGCAGAATTGGGTAGAACTGATAAAAAATGGAAATGCGGTATATATAGGAGCTGAATTTGAAGGGTGGAGACAGCTGAAAACTAAGAATTTGAAAACAGATGCAGAAGTGGCTACTGTTCTCTTATGCCACGTTTCCATTAGTATCGGTTCTACCCGATTCTGCCGGCTTTGGCATGTTCCCACAATGAAAAAGGAACCGATCCCATGGTACCTGGTCCTAGATTTCTGGTATCTACTCCGCTGAGGTTCCAAGCGGCTCCAACCGATGCTATAATATAACATGTAAGCAGTGTAGACACTGATTGGTGGAGTTGTCTGTGTCATAGCGTCATCAATCTGTGACCCGCCATTTAAAAAAAACTTGATTCGGAGTTACAGCGAACAGAACGGTTGGTTTATTCAGTCCGCAACACAATAATGTCAGTCCGCAAAACAACAGCATGGTTGGTTGTGGTGATTCAGACATTGCTGTTTTTGGTGGATGACAAAAAAAATCCAGCCTGAGCTTGATGGAGCAATGAACAAGGAGCGAGTTTACCATGGGAGTTACGCTGCACTTCAAGATAACGTCAAGGTACAATAGTATCTGTAATGGAAACGCTCTCCAGGAATAGTTCCTGCTGTCCGAGTCAAATCGAGTCGCACCATTACCATGTGGTGTAAATGTGACACGAGAGATGTAAGTTACGTTTGGCTAACTTCAACACCATAGCTTAACAGGGATGGACATTTGGATCATAGAAACACATCTATGGGCCAGGCTGTGAATATTCTTTTTTATCCAGGCCGTAGTTAGCTCAAAGAAATTTCAATCGAATGCAACTGGACTTCGTTATTTGTGGAGGAAGACGTTTCACCTTCATCCAAGAGGCTTCATCAGTTCATGTTCACGGCCTGGTCAGACGCCACTCAGCCAGATTCAAACAACATGAACTGATGAAGCTCTGTCCATGAGAGATGAAACTTGGGCTCTGTAATTCCAATAAATAAATGATGAGCAAACACGATAAATTTACAGCGTAGGATTCGTCGTTCGCCATAGTCGCTCCTTTCTGACGGAGGATACACCAACCACCCTGGCAACCTTAAGTCTTGAGGGGAGGGGGTGGAGGGGGAGGCGGATACAACTCATGGCAGTGTTTTGAATTTGAGCATAGTAACCGTTTGGCCAGATTATTACAAATAGCAGCTTTAAGGTTATTGCTTGTGAGAGTTACATGCCTGTCATTCTCTAACATGTTTAAATAGGCTTTTTTCCCCACATTATCTTTTTACAGGATGAGAATGAATGTAATAAGAATTGATTCTGTGTGTTGTACATTAGACTAGAGAAAATTCAAAAGAGAGGAGAGAGAAAAAAGAAAAAACAAAATCAGTGGTTGACTTTTTTTTTCTTTTTTCAGTAGCCTAAATGTGAAGTCTCATAATTTATTGTATTATTTCCCACTACACCATGTTCTGCACACTACTTAGACTATGTTCACACAGCTAATATTATTGTGCAATTCTGATTTAACCCTCAAAGGCCCAAACAGCCACTGGCAACCAAAATAATCTACTGATCAAAAATGTTGCATAATTTATGAACCACTAAACCGATCAATATGTTGAAATAATTTAGGCAAAATACAGTTTCTCATGTTTTCGCAGTCATTAGATATGACCCATTTGGACATTCAGAGGCTCTGTAGTGAACATGGAAACGCTGTTGTCTTCTGCAACATTGATTCATGAGTAAAAGCCATGTAGTTTTCTAAATAACAATGTTTAGAAACATGTTTTTACAGTCATTTATTGATATATTTGATGAAAAAGTCACTTTTCCATCATCCCCCCCCCCCTTTTTT
>JAPTYR010000008.1:28718791-28730130 GCA_029814505.1 Siphamia roseigaster | reverse complement strand
CCAAGTCTCCCCTACACTGTCTGCAGAATGAATTGTGAGGTAGATGGTGTGTGTGGGGGGGTTCATAAGAGCTAGTTCATAAGAGGGGGGCTTTCGGACCGAGGGGTAAAGCAGTCCATTCCTCGGAGAGCATGTGGAGCGGGCATGGTTTGGAGCACGGACAAGCGGCCCTGGTTGAAGCGTGCGGTGATTCGGAGTGGGGGACTAGCTCCATCCTTGTCGGAATGCGGGGGTATCAGTCTATGATTTCATAGGTGTATGGGGGTGATAACCTGATAGCAGACATAAAAGCAGAAGTGACAATCTTAACTCTAATGTTGCGTTTCCATTAGTATTGGTTCTACTGGATTCTACCCGTTTTGGTGCGTTTCCACTACGAAAAAGGACCTGGTCCCATGGTACCAAGCAGTCCCAAGTGATACTATAACATGACGTGTAAGCAGCGTAGACACTGAGTGGTGGAGTTTTCTGCGTCATATACAGTATCTGCCATTTAAAAAAAAACAACTCAGTTACAGTGAACAGAGCAGTCAGTTAATTCAGTCCACAATGCAATAATGACAGTCCGCAAAACACCATGGGTGTCCGTGGTGGTTCAGACATTTGTGTTTTTCGTGGATGATGCGCAATGCGCAACGAGCTCATTTACCACGGGAGTTACGCCGTGCTTCATAATGACGTCAAGGTACAATAGTATCCATAATGGAAATGCTCTCAAGGAATAGTTTCTGGTATCCGAGCCAAATCGAGTAGAGTCAAGTAGTGCAGATACCATGTAGTGGAAATGCAGCTCAGAAAGCTTAATGAGGAGGAAGATGTTCCTAAAGCACCTTGTTTTTGGATGGGACGGTTTATTTTTTTGTTGTAATGTGGTCTCCAGGACCAGCTCTACGCCTCGTCATCCTCACTTTGGGATGGTACATACTGAGCAATCGGTTGCAACTTTGTGACATGTCCTATGCCTTTGGTTACACCTTCTCTGAAAAGCAGCTTAGCACCCACTTTTAGGTATTCTGGGTGTTTGATGAACTTGAAGCAAACTACTGCCTTCTCTCCTGTCCTCAGCTCCTCCTGTGGTAAAAGAAACAGGAAGAATAATTTAAAGTGAATAAAAAGTTAGATCAGGTAGGTCCTTTTAGGAGCCACATATTGTAGGAAATAGGTCAGTGGTTTTAAACCATATGGTGTCACCTGAAATTCAAATGGGGTCACCTGAAATTTCAAGTACTTCAGAATTCATTTTAAAAACTTAATAAAAAAATATGTTGAGTTGAGAGAGACATTCTCCATCTATAAAAGACATGAGAAACTAAAGCACTGATAAACAATGAAACTGAAAGCACAGATAAACAGTATTGAAGCACTGTTTATCTGTCAAATGTTCATTGTGGTCACTTTCAGATGCAGCAGCTCTTCCATAATTCATAGTTTGAGTTATTGTTTGTTCAGTATTAATTGTCAGCTTTGTAAATAGAAGCTGGACTGACTGTACATGTCATGACCAAGGAAAATAAAATTCTCACTTTGTGCAGGAATCATCGACACCTGGCTTTTCTTCTTCCGTCCATAATAATATATTATATAGCCTAAATGTGTCTTAAAATGTACTTTTATTTGCAATGTCGTATAGCAAACAATTACATGATCAAAACAAATTAATTTTAGAAAAGAAACAAAAAGTCTCAGTTTTTGATGTCTGGGGTCACCAGAAATTTGTTATGTTAAAATGGGGTCATGAGCCAAAAAAGGTTGGGAACATCTGGAATAGGTTGTTTAATGGTTCTCACCTTGCCATACACCGCCTCCACAATAGCGGTTTGCCTCACATTGCCAATATGCACAGTGACCTGAAAGCCTTTGTGGAAGGTCTTGGCGTGGAAAAGCAGCACAATCTCAGCCTCAAACATCCAGCAGATAGTGGGATTCATTTCTGGACTCACCATCACCATACCCTTAATAAGTCAGAGACAAATGATAAAAATTTAAGAAATATAGCATTTTAAAAGCATGAGTAATTTACTAAAGAGTCCAGTTAAACATCCTTACTAGTGCTAAATTAAATGTCTCACCTTGCGCAAAAGTGAGCGGTCAAAGTTGCCCAATGCTAATGTAGCAGCCTGGCCTGCTCTGAGCACCCTGCATGCCGAGCGGTTCCTCTGGATACTGCCGACAGTCAACTTGTGGAAATGGCCCGCATCTGTAGGTCCTACTACAAGATGATCCCCCTCGCGACAAATACCACTGTGCGGTCAAAAAGATTATTGTATCAGACTATGCCCATACGCCTTTAAAAACAATTCCAACTGACAAGAGAAAGAAGTGTCACACGCTGACCTGTATAGAGTTCCTCCCACAACAGTTCCCACCTCTGGCACTGTGTAGATCTCATCCACCTGAAACAGAACATTTACTTCTACCACTCCCATGAACAAAGGTAGCTATATTTACTACACCACTAGAACAACTCATGAGCTTATGTAACAGGATTGGCGCTTCCGTCTGCCGTTGAGTTGTATGATAAAATAGTATTCTGCCTCTTCAAAAAAGTGGTACAGTGAGGGGAATGATGTGTTCCTCTCTTCCCAGTCAGGTTTGCCAGTACAAGAGGTTGGTAATGAGTTTTTGACACTGAATATTTTGACAGTTGAGTATTTTATTTGCATATTTATTCTTATTTCAATGCATATATACCTAGACTCTAATAGACCTTCATGTGAGAACAGAATTTTGTGTTTATTGTATCTGTCCAGTAAAGACTGCTACTAGCTTGTGAAGCATATTCATGTGTATGCCAACATGTGTTTTTCTATACGTTTTAGTGTCAGCATTGCTAGGTTTGCTGGACAGTTTCACTTCTTTGTCTATTATCAGAATAAAAACATGTTCAACTAGGAGTTTGCCTATGCTGTTTATTACTACACAACACCAATTTCATCTGTTATACTTACACACTTTGATATACTTTCACTTCCATGTCCAACCTACCTGAAATTCAGTCAGCTGTTGCATTAGCTCCTCTTGCTCTTTGCTGTTGCTGAGTGGAGGGATGATGTTGAAGAAGACCTTAAGTAAATCCAGACTCTCTCCAGTGACGCTGGATAAGGTAAAGATTGGTGTGATGCTGTCAGGAAGAGCATAACCAGATGATCAGGACATGCACACTTTATGACTATAAAACAATTTGTGAAAAACGAGCCTGTATATGTATATAAGTATATGTAACATGTATATAAGTATATATGTGCTTCATACTTGGGTGACTGGGCAAACTGCTGTGCTGCTGTGACGGCATCATCTGTGCTGCCGACAACCATGGGAACCTTGTTGCAGCCTGGCTGCTTCAAGACACGTTCCAGCTGCCGCACAGTGCGCTCCACGGTAGCCCGCGTACATAGGTCCACTTTACTGATGACAATGAAGATAGGGACTTTCAAGGCCATGGCAAGCCCAAGATGCTCACGTGTTGTACCAGCTGAAATTAAATAAGGACAGGAAGTAGAACTCAAGGCTACAGCTGCAGAATTAAGTTGTGTCAATTTCAGTCCATTAAAATGGGACCTGCACTGCCTCAAACCCCAAAATATACTTTTACAGAAATAATATGCAGTTTAGGTGCTTAAGTACAGGAAATTACATTCAATGAACAGAAGATAGTAAATACAGTCTGCAGGACTCAGGGCCCTGAATAGATATGACAAATCTTACGATATACAAATGGGGGGAAAAAAAAAAAAAAAAAAATCACTAAAGGTTACACACAAAGACAAGCACATGATATGACTTTGTATTTTAGAATATTTCCTTTAGGGAAGGATTTTGATCCATGAGTATTTCTTGTGTTGGCACCTGGATATTTTTGTGTGAACACATTTATTCACTTTCATACACACACCTGTTTTTATGGAATTCTTTTCACCTTACAGATAAAGTTTCTGTTTTCTACTATAAAAGATTATTGTAATTTAAGTTAACATTGCTTATCTATTATCAGGCAGTTTAATGACTCTGCAGGTCAACAGACTGTGTGCGTCACATTTAATAGGTTATGGTTATCAGGTATGATTTACTGTGACATATGATTAGTTATGTCACAGATGAACATAGCAAAGAACATGTCCAGACATATTCAGTAAGTATGTCATGAAGGCATTGGTTATCCAGAAACTGAGGCCATCCAGCAAAGGCTATAGGAGCAGTGTCCTAGAGACATGCATAGTAGGTCAGGTTACTTTATAAGCAAAGCTGGCATGACAGTCATACTGGATTTTGTCTAACCCCTCCTAAAGAAGGCTTCTATATCACCAAAACACTTCTTTACAGGTTGACAGAGATTCATAATACCATGACCCCTCGGTGCTGAGCAGCAGATTATTTTACAGCTTGGGTGGTATTTTGACTGCATTTACGGACTTGTTACATGGAGAAAAATTAAGGTCAATTATCCCACATAAAGTTTACAGCATGATCAGTAGAGTGAAAGACTGCGATTACCTGCCTTTTTTTTACGTCACAGATACGACCCAAAACTTGGCCTATGCATTACACAGATCCATTACTCTGTTTCATAATTAAAGCTACACCTCTTGGGTTGCAGACACTGTGTCCCCTGTCTGCTGACACATAGCTAGGGAGTTCATCATTCCTGAGCCCTCCCCGTTTTCACCATCAAAACAGAAACATACACACAACACTGACTAAATCACACTGCAAATATATGAAACATGTGGCATTCATCTTGACGGATCAGCAATTACAAAAGGCTTTTTGGATTTGACATCTATTTACTCAATGAACTTATTCAATGATGGCAGCAAGAGATCAAGGCTTATGATTCTGAGTCACATAGCTGATCAAGTCCCTTTGCAAAATCTGTGAAATTAATGGACTGAAATGAACTTAAAATAATACCATAGACCTGCCAGCTATACATTAATAGCAACTGTGTATAGTTTTTCCTGCTCACCAAAAGGACAGCAGACTGAGTTTCAGTGCTAAGTAAACACTTCTGTCTCCAAGGTTCAGGTTTCAGGTTCGTGTCGCCTTGACATTTCCAAATGGAAAAACTGCAGATTTGTTGATAACTGTGTTATTTAAAGCTTTTGCGTAAAAGCCCACCAAACACATAGACACATGCCATAGTTATTCTTATCACAGGCCATGCAATGTTTATGGCCAAGCACCCCCTCCTCCTCAAGCCCCTGCTCATCATGTGGCAGACTTAACACCCCACTGATATGTCAGGATGGCCGAGCGGTCTAAGGCGCTGCGTTCAGGTCGCAGTCTCCCCTGGAGGCGTGGGTTCGAATCCCACTTCTGACAGTACATTTTCATTTACCACCAATAGGATTACATTATCAATATTTTCCCATTTATACCTTAAGGTCTGATAATGAATTTATGCATTTCTGAAGCACTGTGAGATTCTAAGAGTTATTGGATTTATATTACTGTCAGTAAAAGGGTCATCTTAATTGTCGTTTACTAGAGACGTTTGGGCAGCTTCTTGCAGCACAATACATAACAGCTGTTGTGTGGAGCGGGGTCACTTGTGTGGGTGAAAATTTGTCAAAACTGATCTGTACTTTAAAAATACTTTTCTGTGTTATCTGGGTCAGGATGTCTGTAGCGATGGTCAAGTGTGTTTGCTCTTTCTACACAGTCAGCACTGTTACTAACAACAGTTTCAGGTTACTGACCCAGGCAAGAGTCAGGTTTACAGAATCTTGGCAGTACCGACAGAAGATTACATCTGGTAGGTCAAAGGACTGTAACATGAATGAATAGAATGCAAGATATTCTGGGACTAGTAGTGGCAAGTGGGGACAAGAAGGAGGGGGCCCTGGTGGTTGTGTCAGGGCAGCCAGTCTTACATAAGCTCAGATATCACAAGTACTAATACACAGCTGGTTAAATCCACTACAGTGTGGGGGGTGTGGTGTACACAAACATACTCGAACTCTGTGAGTCAGACTGCCCCTGCAACTGTAAATGATTTGGGTGTTTGCACACCGTGCACACAAAAGCAAAAATCAAGTTTACTTTTTTATAGTAAAACCATACATGAAATGATTCTCACCAATGCCTGTATTTGCACTGACGACCAACATAGCAAAATCAGGACAGTAGCTGGTGAGGCCAAAGATGGTTGTCTTCAAGTATTTGTGGTGACCAGCCAGATCAATGAATGTGATCATTTTTGAGGCACTCTCACATATCTCCTCTGCTGTTCGAGATTCACTGTAATTTACAACCTACAAAATGAGAGTTTTAGTGTTAAGGACTTAATTACAAAAGCAAAACAATGTGCTCAAACTGAAAGGTATGTGTGTGAGTAATGCAACTGTGTTACTGTTATGATGTTGTTTAGTTTCTCACCTCTCCTTTACTGTTAAAGCCAAGGATCTCAAAGCTAATGCTTGATGTGCGTCCAGTCTGAATCTCATGGAGATGTCTAAAAAGGTTGAGCCTTGCCCGTCCCCGTCCATTATCCAGCTCACCCTGTGTCAAAACACCTAACAGAGTGGACTTTCCTGAGTCCACATTACCCAGCACAGCTACTCGCAGGTCCAAGAACTGCAGGACAAATGAATTAAAACGAAACTTTTAAGAGCTGAAAAAGGTATCAATAATACAACAAAACTAAAAAAAACGCCAAGACTTCACTGTGGAATAACGAACCTGCTGGTCATCTGGCACCTTGCGAATGAGAACTTCAGCAATGTTATGAGGCACATCAGAGTCATAATCAACCTCCCTTTGTCTGAGGACAGTGATGTCAGCTCCAACTCTGTGACCAAAGCAAAAAAAAAAAAAAAAGATATTTTTTAAATTTATAATTTTGTTAGAATAACCAAATAAATTCATCTAAACTATGTCAAAAATATTTTTTATCATATCAAAGCTGAAATAAAAATCCATTAGGAAAATAAATTACTTCTCTGCCAGTCGGTGAAGAGTCCTTAATGATGCCCTCATCTCTTCCTCTGATAATCCCACCAGCATGCCATTGTCTTCAACACCAATCTGATAGACAGCCTCACCTCGACCCTCCTGAAGACGCCACTTCATTTGTGTTGCCAAATGCTCAAAACGATATTGCGTTGGGTTCACCAGCTTCAACTAGATATAAATATTACATGTATTGTAAGTACTGTGGGAAGACGCATATTTAAAGTATTTTGTTTTTTTATAACATTTTTATTATCACTGCCCCAGTTTAAAAGTGAGGTGAATCCATGAACAAAAAAAAAAAAATAACAGTATTTGTTTATTACATAAAAGGTTTCTTCAAAGCACATGCTGTTAAGGCCATTTACCCATGACATTTTACTTTTGTCATATAAACTACAAACTAACAATAGCCTCGAATGTAAGTGAAATATATGATCTTTTAAACAAAGCAGGAACCTTGGAGGGCGGTTCATTTACATACCTTGTACTCTATATTTCCCTCTTCAGCCTAAGAGAGATAGAGACAGTCAAAGTCAGGCAGACTGATCAGGAACAACAGCTACCATGGTGTACAGAAGTGAAACAACAGGCTATTGATTTGTTAAAAGACACAAAGAAAAGCAATCTGCCTGAAAGAGCCATCAGTGTGTTACTGTGAATGGGAACTCACTGACTGAGAGCTTTACAAACTTAGTAACAGCCTAACCAACCTTAACACACGGCTACTTTAATGTCTTGTTATTCCTAGTAAGTAGTATAAAAGCTGATCCACACAAGCCTTTTCGTCTCATAGTACAGAAATGTCACATATTAAGGTATAATTGTGCTGCCTCGACTAGACTAACTAGTCGAGTAACCTGTAACTCTGACAACAATAGAACACAGAATATGTTGAAACAACAATACTATAATATAACACTAAATTATAACGTAATATACAACATAATTCATTATTAATTAAATTTCTTTAAGTGTCTGTATCAATAACAGTCGTAAGAACCAGGTAAGCTGTCCTTACAACTACATTTCACATTTATGTGCTGTTTAATGAGCTAGCTAGTTGCTATTTTGACACCGAGCAAGTATAAATGCGTAAATCTCTACAAACGGCCATTATTGTCATTACTGTGTGGTCACAAAAGCCATTTTTGTCGTCAACATGTCATTACCCAGTCCTCTCTGTGAATGTCAGGCAGCTTTAGCTGGAGGACGAAACAACCACGACCGCCCGCCCCCTGATAGATATTTACAAACACAGCTGTTCGACCACTTTTAGCTAGCAAAAACAATACTAAGCTACAGCAAACCCCTGTCCGGATTTAGAACACTTATCTACACAAACATATAATTAGAAAGACTATTGGACTAAGTTATGGTATCCAAGCAACTCGCTGTCATTCATTTTCGTACTTGTCGACTGGCTACGTGTCACTTGAAAGCAGGTTCACAGCACAAGGAAAGTTCGGTTTGGGCAGCGAACAGACCGGAAATGTTCATATTTCTGAACTACAATGTAAACCCTCACCTCCCAGAATAAACACACTAAGATAGAGTTTGTGGTTAACCTTAATAATGTTAGCTTGTTATGCTACACTTTTGTGCTATGCGTTTTTTTGGCAGGCTTACCTCCGGAGGTAGATACGGGGTGTTATTGCTTGGTTTGAAGCTGCGAGAGGACCGAGCCTTTGCTTTCTTGTTGTTCTTTGTACAAGCTGTTTTAGGGGTTAGCCCATGCCCGTTTCCCGGCTTCCCGTTGGGGGCAACACATTGAGATCCAGAGCAGTGTCCATTTCCTGAGCCAAATAATCCAGAGACCCGCGCATCCATCAGCTACTTTGGGACCACTACCTGGATGAAAACAAAATTATTGTACTGAAACAGGCATGCAAACGCTTGTAGTTTTTGCGCCCTTGGCTTGCTGGTGGTAGCCCTCGGCCCCCAAAATAAAAACAAAGCGCCAACAGCCCCCCCCGACACTTCAAACCCAACAATAACAGCACCGTCCGGGACACTGTCGTTTTGAGTTTACACGGGACCTACGTCACAGAGCCGAAAGTTAAATAATGTGCTTCTTTTGTTGTCCTGGACAGTACCAGCGAGCGGGATTATAACACCCACCTTTACACCATAGTGATTTTTAGACACCGCCCATCCAGTTGTAAAGGTTTTACCATCGAGCACACACAGACAGAGTGTTTTGCAGCGCTTTGCATCAGCCGAAAAAGGAAATTACAGTTGTTTACATAGAGCGACACAAGGAAATCTTTGCATAAAAGCTGATGCAAGGAGATTGAAAACGGCCATTAATGCATTTGTCATTTACAGAAACTGTGAGACAACATTTGTACATAAAAAGCACATAACTGCGTTAATTAAAATTGACTTTCCCCCTCAGTTTGACATATAACTAAAAGAAGAGAACTATTTTCAGCAAAACACTGAAACATTTGAAGTATCACAGGTAAATGATGTACAATGGCTCCTTTCAAAGAATTGTATCATCACAGAATATGTATAGGAGCATTTTTAATTGTTGTTTAATGATAGATTGTAGTTGTCTTGAAGCCAATTTTATATATTTTGAATGTTACTCGGTAAAATATTAGTATAATATTGCATCATATCACCTTCTTATCTTTGTCATCATCATCATCATCATCATCATCATCATTATTATTATTATTATGATTATTGTTATTATTGTTGTTGTTAAAAATTGTGACCAACAACTAATTGTCATACTGAATAAATATATATGCCAAAACTTGACTAATGTGAAATTATAAAGTATAAAATCAGTAAACTTCCTCCACCTGAAAAATATAAACATTTGTTCTAGTCCAGAATTCAGAAGTATCAAGATAAATAGGGCTGTTACAACTGTAAGAGGAGAAGTACATGCACAGAAAGAAGAGCCAAAGCTCTGACAATGGGCCAACAGTGCCATCATCAGTCAACAGAATGAACATGTTGCTGGTGTTCAAAGTGCCCAAGATTCAAACATTTGCTTTTCATGTAAATAATACATAAAGTGCTGTAACAACATTAGGGCAGAGATGAACACAGCAGTCTGACTGAGTTCAAAGTGAGGGCTTCAACATAAGGAAACACAGCTGGGACGTGGAGGTGGGAGACCAGCCTAACTACATTTTAGGTTTGGCTAAAGAGTCAGTTGAAAGGAAGAAGGATACAGGTGCTTCACCAGATGACGGATGTTTGGTGTTTGCTGCATCTCAGTGGAAAATACGCCAATGGTCTTGGTCAGACTGTGACAGTGAAGACGATTCCACAGAGGATATACTGATATTAAAATCTTTCACAGAGAATTTTCTGTTGTTCAGGGGAAACAAGAAAATGTAGTTGAACAACTACACTACATAACATTTTTATTACATGAGCAGTATTTGTTTTTTATGGGAATATTAAAAAAAAACAAAACAAAAAAACCTGATCTCTGACCTACTTTTCCCAAAATGTAATGAGGGTCACTGGTAATCTATTACCACAATATGGAGTGAATTCAACCAACAGTTTTGCTGTTAAAGTGAAATAATCTGACCAAGAACAATCCCTTGCCTTAATTCTTGTTTTTAACATATACATGCTCTTTTTTTTTTACTAATTTATTGTGCTTCACATTATCATTAGTTGAACATAGTCACTTCATTAGTTGTATGTTCGTTTAACTGACACACTGTCATCTTTGTTGAATGATTAAAACAATAGCATACATACATTTTAACCACTGGTGGTGTTTCCAAACCACACAGTGATAATCCTTCTGCAGGTCTGGACTTAGAATGATAAAGTCAAACCTTCACACAGTTTTCAGTCACTTTTAGGAACAAATGTAAAGCAGAAGAAGAACACTTTCAATTTTATTTATTTTTTTCTCTTCACTGTTTCTGAGGCTGCAGAAACAGCTGTCGATGTGAGGAGGAGTTGTCTTAAAGTAATCGTGTCATTCCTGCACTCATAGAAATATTTAACCCTAACTTTTAAGATTTATGTAAAATAATTAAATGACAAAGTTCCATTTGATGTTTTGTTTTTTATCTTAAATCTAACTCCTAAACTTTACATGATACATATACATCTGTCTAATAAAGTCCATGTATTTGAAATGCATATCACCGAGTTTATGTGTTTATTATCAATATAATTTATTGAATGTAAATGAATATTAATCCAGTGATATATTCCAAATACATCATGTGAATTTGTTTGAATTGTATCGTAATTAGTACCTATTCAAGAAGAGAAGTAATGGGTATTTATTTGAAATACATAATAATCAAGGTTATATTCAATCAAAATTCTACTGTATATTTCTATGTTTGAACACCAGCAACATGTTCATTCTGTTGACTGATGATGGCACTGTTGGC
>JAPTYR010000008.1:28661158-28671830 GCA_029814505.1 Siphamia roseigaster | reverse complement strand
CACACACACACACACACACACACACACACACACACACACACATATATATTTTTTCTGACATCATCTAGGGGGCTTCAAAACTCATGGAATCATCAAATATGATATGTTTGGAGTTACAGGGTGATGGAAGAATAAAACAGTCCACAGTATTTTAGAGGTAAAGTAGGATCACCTTTTGTAATAATGTAGTGGTGGAATTATTGCAGTCATGGTTAGCAGGCTTAAAAAAAACAGGCCTAATTGAGTAGGAACATTGAGTAAATTGGAGTGTCCCAAGAGCCCGTTTCTTTGTGGTACTTTATTAGCAAAGCCTGTTGACCCACTTCTGACTCACCCGCCTCTTCTTCTGTGGTTCTTGTCAGCATTTGGTTCAGTGTTCAGTGCATTATCTTAGCACTGACTTCTCCTCCTACATCTGAAGTCATAGATTTAGTTTTGGACTGGCAGGTCTTTTCACCTATATGTCCTTCCAACAAATCAATGCATTTACCCTCTAGTCCACTCATGCAGTCACCCATGTCTTAGTTAAAGTGCAGGCCTCTCCCCAAATGGTAGCATAAAGGGCACAGTGCCTCCTTGCCACAATCTGAGTGCCTTCTTGCTACTGGCGTTGTGCTAGTGAACTCTTATGAGTGCCATCAGCTCACAATGTTTCAAACATTTAAAAGCCCACAAAATTTTCCACAAACAACTCCAGCTGACATGGATCATGACCAAGCACAAGGCGTACAGGAAGCCCGCTGACCTGAAGACGGGGGGTTGGGGAGGATTACAATACATGAAGCATGGCCCAGGGGGCTGGTCCAGGGTGCTTCATTGCTGAGAATTTCTGGGGAGAGCCCTGAAGTGATTATAGATATAAAAACTAGAGTTGTCAAATGAATAACATTTTTAATTAGATTAATCAGAGGGTCGCTGTGGGTTAATTTTGATGAACTAGAATTAAATATTAATTTTTCATCTATATTGGTTGCATTTTATTTTGCATGAGCAATCAGACTCAAAAAGGCAGAGAATATATTTTCACTGAACGTGTTTGTCCTAGCTGGGTGATGGATTAGCCTAGTGCTGACAGAATCTCCCACTAATGTATGTTTCATGTTAATGTGATATTTTAATGTGGACGTGCTTCGGTGAATAGAAAACTCCTTCCTGCAGAGTGTGTCTAATACTTCATACGGGTCGGCTGTTCCATCTTGGTTTTGTTTGTCATCATATTTCCATCCAGAGGCCAACATGCTGTTTAACGTCTTCCATCTTTATAGGTTGGTTCTGCTTCCTGTCACGACCCGATCAACTGACCATTACCACAGGCAAACTCTACTTGGACAAACTGCCCGAAATTAATTAAACTGCATTAAAATTAATCATGATTATGGATTAATCCACATTTGACAGCCCAAAACCCCCCCCCCAAATGTCATGAGAAAAGTTGGAAGAAATATGAGCGATACAGAAATAAATGTCTATGAAGGAGAAGCACAAATTGACCCTGAAAGACACATCCCTGCAAGACCAGACAGGAAACAGGGACAAGGGGAGATCAGAAAAGGCAGTCTAGCTCTTTCATTCCAAGTGAACTGAGGTGTTATGAGTTCTGAGCAGGCAGTGGGCAAAAGCGCAGAGTGATGGTGCTGCATGGGCAGTGTTTGATGTTGCGAGTGGGCAGTATGACATGCTGTCTCAAGGGAAATACCGGCTTTCCTGCCAAGTGATGGAATAAATTGACTATGTCTCGAGAAAAGAGAGGGAAATGAGGGGCTAATGCTGGCAGTTTCCCTCTCAGTGTGAAGGTAATACCTGGAGATTCAAAACACAGATCATATTTGTAAAGATCAACCTCATCATTTTTAAGACATCTCACAGTGATGGCAATATATTCACCAGCTGATGCATGTTATTTGAAGGATTTATTATGTGCTCTGTCGCAGTGTGTGTGTGTTTCCTGATTGCTTGGAGTATGCCATAAAAGGGAGATGTGGATGAATAGGTTTGGGCCGTTTTAAAAGGCCATCTTAAGTGCTGCTCTGCTCTCTTATCAGCAGTGGTAAACACACAGGACAATGCATATTTCTCTCACTTGAGTGAATTTGCTGAGGGTAAGCACAGAAGCAACATTTAGGCACAGAGACTAGTCCTAAAATGTAATCTTAAAACTGAAAAAACAACAAGATTATTACACAGTTAGCCTTACCTAATAGTACATCATTTAGAATATAGTTAAAAGGTTAATTGTCTGTGGTTTAACCCATAATGACCCAAACACACAAACCATCTACTGATCTAACCTAGGGGCTGTCAAAATTAATGCATTACCGTGGATTAATCCATCATCGAGCGTAATCTGATTAAAAATTTTAACGCAAATAAATGGAACAGTTGTTGACAGTTGTCTTGTTTCAAGTTGTTTTGTTGAAACTGTGGAAACTGTTGCATAAGCATGTCCGCTGCATGTATATTCATATTTTTGCATATGTATTGGATATTTTATCACATTTTCTGGTGTGTATTATAGAATAGTTTTTGAATATGTTTTGGATATTTCATCACTTTTTTGCGTTAGTCTTTTTTTGGTGAATTCTAGTGGATTTTAGAAAGTTTTCTATACTATTTTTCTCTCTGTCTTTTTTTTGTTTGTTTTTTAGTGTATTTTTGTGCATTTTGTGGGAAATTTATCACGGAAATGCTGTCACCTTCTACAACATGGATTCAGCAGTGGAGTTGGATCAGTAACAGATGGAGACATTTGTTTTTACATTCAATTAGCAATATCTTGGCTCAAAAAGTCACTTTTTAATGTTTTTTTTTATGTAATTCACATTGAATTTACTCTGAGTTTTCATTAACATCTCCAGGATCTGTGAACTAAGCACAGAAAACACATGATTTACAACAAAAAAAAAGAAAAAAAAAAAAAACAGAGGACAATATTCTTTTAAAAATAGGTTATACATCAGTTAAGAGATAAAATTATTTGACACAAACATAGCACTAGGTCTTTATAGGTTAACTTGGATTTTGACTATTTGCACTATTTATTCAACTCACAGAAACAGGCACTATATTAGTTAAAAATCCAAATAAACAAATAATTGAAAGAGCTTTTGTGACACACATAATTGTTCAAAAACTCAACATTATTTAATGACTCCTTTCCCATTACTTCTTTTTAACCACAACTTTGTAAGGAACATTCTCTAGGTAATGGTAGCATGTCAATTTCAATCACTGAACCAATCCTGATATTTCTGTGATTGCAATGTATTAAATTATCCATCGTCACTATATGTGTATTATAGTATAAACCTCTGTAAAAGATAGCTTTAAATGCAATGCAATTTCTTTTAGCAACAAAAAATGTGGAAAACGTGCCTCTGAGTAACATTGTAGAAGGTATCAGGAACACTTTACATTTTACTTTATTTAAGACATAGCTGTTCATTAACAATTGCTAATTTATTAAAGAAAAATACTATAGCTTTATGTGTAACAGCGTAATAGTAGAGGCTTTTTGTTAAAAATAGATTCTATTCGGAAGGGGAAGGAAAAAAAGAGCTGAATTTCTTGTGCGGAAGGTGACTTTTGAAGCCTCCGCTCCAGCTGCATCCCTCCGATTAGGAAGAGGAGAATAGTCATTTGATTTACACGATGTTCTCCCTTAATGGTACAGAAAAGCACAGCTGGGCGCGTTGATTTCCTGTGTGGAGAACAGCTCACACCTACATCTTTTCCATAACAAGGAGTTTTTTCAGTGTTACTTACGTGTTCTATCACAGGCATAACTTATCGTTTCTTTTGCTTTCTTTCTTTCTTTTTTCCTTCAGGTGAAAAATGTCTTTGAGCAGGAAGGTTTCAGTCGTCAGAAGCGAGGATACAGAAATATCAATGATATTGAAGTCAACCTGAGTGACCCCCTATTCACTAAACAGTGGTATCTGGTGAGTTATCAGCCAAGCAGCTGTCTGCATGCAGCCTGACCTTTAGCTCCAACCTACTGTATATTCTTCCACTTTAATTACTCCGAGCCCAGCCATATTCCCCACTACGCATCATCTGCATCATAATTGATATAAATTTCTTAGTTAACCTGGACATTTTAGTCCATTCTCTCGTGGTTACAGTCATTTCGCCTTATTTCCACCCCTGCGAGTGTGACTTTTGAGAGCTTGCTGTTGCTCATTTTGTGTGTCAGATGAAGCCCTTTACTTTAAGCATCGTGCCATATCACTGACATTTACTTCCACCTACCTCTCACTTCTACTTACCCACTCACCAGGAAGTCTTTATCCACAGAGTTCTCTTTCCACAAACACATACGTCTTCCTTGTGGACTAATTTTCTTGCAGTGGCTCACCTGGGTGCGTTGAGTCATGGATGTTTTTCATATTGTGTGAATGATTAGATAAACACAGGCCAGGCAGATGGGACCCCTGGGTTGGATCTTAATGTGGCTGAAGCTTGGCAACTGGGCTACACTGGCAAAGGAGTTACCATTGCAATAATGGATGATGGTGAGTGCGAAGTTCCATTATGATGAACCCAAGAGCTCTCAATTACTTACTGGAATTATTTAACCAGCTTAATTACCCCGCCACCCAAAGGGGAGTCAAGGGTGTTGTTTTTGGTTGTTATATTATTTATTTATTTTTTTGGTCAGTCAGCTTGTCTGTCTGTTTGTCAGCACCTTTATGTAAAAATTACTGGACCAGTTTCCTTGAAATTTTCAGGAAAGGTGCAAATAGATCCCATAAAATTGTGGTAAATGTAGGTCAAAGGTCAACAACACCAAAATGTGTTTTTGCAATGATCATGGATAGGGCAAATCAGGAATTTCCTTTTCATTCCTGTATGCTCAGTATAGCTTCTTTTTGCGCTCACTGTTGATATGCATTGACATCAGAACCTTGAAGGACAAAGTTGAAGACTCTAAGTCAAAGGTCAAAGTCACAATAAATGTGAAAATTTAATTTTGGATATAGCTTTTGAATTATTCATCTTCGAGACATCCAGTGAATACGGGAATGCTCGTCTTTTAATTATTCACCGTCTGTAGAATTGAACCTATTGTTGACTGAAGAGATCCGTGGTTACTTAGTCAATATCTAAAAAAAATAAATATAACAGAAGTATAACAGAAAGACAAGACTTATTTACTATTATTGACAGTTAGGAAACATAGCATGGCCTTCAAAATGGCGTTATGACCTTTGACCTTGAGTGACCTTGAAAGGTGAACCTCAAGGTCACATGATTTTAAATGATCGCAACTCCAAAAAGAGTGATGATAAGTACTCAGTTACTATTCTTGACAGATAGGAAACTACATGTAGGCTTCAATATGACATCATGACCTTTAACCTTGAGCGACCTTGAATGATCAAACCCATGGTCTCAAGTTTTCAGAGGGAGATGTCCATTAAGAGCTAAAAAGTGGCTCATTTGCATTTAAAATAGCCTTTCTGCTGACATTAATTAGAGATAGTTTTGAAGATGGGCCTGTAGAGATGAATTTAAGAAGAATTCAAACCCAAGAAAATCATTTATAGTTTATTTAGACCAAAGGGAAATGTTTTGAAATGCATAATTCCATTTAAAAAAGCAAAATGTCACTTCTTTAAGGCTATGACATGTTAGGGAAAAAAAAAAATCCAATCACACTTAGCAAAGAATGGCCTTTTTTTTTTAAATGCTTTGATTAATCTGAACAAAAGCTCATGGATAAAATAACACAAATATAACACAAGTGTAATATTTAACACATGAAGAACATATTAAATGCTTTTTAAAATGTTTTTTCAATGGTTTTAATGGATCTTAAGTGTACTGTTAAAAAATCAGTACCTTCCCCAAATGTCTCAGTTGCTTAAGTCCATAATACACATTTATACTGATTTCTATTGCAAAATTATCATCCTTGCTCTATTTTGCCGTAGTGCCTCTCATCTTTTCTGCACTATTACTATTACTATAGCTACTATTGGCTTAACATTTAGTCAACGATCATCAACACATGATCAGCTCCTAGCACTGTCGACAAAAGCAAATTTCACATCCACCAATATATACACAGGCCCTTTAAACATGACTTTAGTTCAGAAATATTTCAATTTCTATGGCTGGAAGTTTCTGAATCACACAAAAGGCTCCAGTGTTAGTAAATGCTGGTGTAGGCTTTCCTTTGGAACAAAGTACCTCCATCTCACTGATATCCTATTGGAATATTTCACCATGTTCATCCCACACATCAGACATCCAAACCCTAACCAACAATAGAAAATACTTTTTGTTTATATAGAATATAAGATCAATACCAGAAATATAACTCAAATAATGTACATAAAATGCACAAACACAAATTCCACATGTTCTCAGAATCTACCTGTATGAGACCAAAAAAAAAAAACAACTTTTAAACCTATATAACCTATAATAACCTTTTTGAAATCCTCATCAAATTTTGGTTCACACATGATATGTAAAAAAAATATTTGTTGTACAGTGTAATCACTGACAGGAAAACAGTTTTCAGTATAATATAAATACAATGTTCAAACATAGGCGTAAATATAATACAGTCTAGAGAAATCGATAGTAGATTTAACGTGGTGGTGTAGTTACACCTCAGATAGGCTTATGCTGAAAACTGAATTTACCAAAACCACCTCTAACATCAGAAACACTCTTTAATATTGCAGTGCATCTCATGTTTATCCTTATTACTGATTCATGTCTAAATCTTATTTCAGGAATTGACTATCTACATCCGGACCTGGCATCAAATTATGTGAGTACCCCAGTCTTTGGGTTTCAGACTCTCCTTCCTTTTATCATTATGCTGCTAATGATCAGGGCAGGGCTTCAGGTGGTGCTTTTCATGGGTTTCGTGTGGCGTGCCGTTGGTGATGGCAGGTGCTTTCTGAGTTGCCCTCGTGGCTGCAGAGTCTCCTTGTATTCCAGGAGGACAGGGAGAGGCAGACGGCCAGCCAAGCTGCTTAATGTTAATGCACACTGCACTGTGGCAGGCACAATGGCAGGCCGATCTGTCACAAGCAGAGATAATGCCAGGGTAGTTGGCGCTGCATAATATGATGCTCTATCTCCAGAATACTGATAAAACCTTAAAGGACAAGAGGGATGGCTAAATGGAACAGGGAAATGCAGAAGACTTGGTTTAATGTAGCAGTAAAAGTGTAATCTTGAATGTAAGCTTGTATAAATGCAATCCTTCTCTAAGACAAATGGAGGTGTGAGTCAGCTGTGTTGCCATCACACCGTCCCTTTGAATACATTTCACTGTGTTGGATGCTTTTTTTCTTAACTGGAGTATAATTGTAAGTTTTATAAAGCTTCAGTAGCCTGACAGATGAGGATTGTCCCGGTGAATTTGCTTTTTGTTGTTGTTTTCCTGCATTGCCCATGTACACTCACTATCAGAATGTGGTTTCCAAATGTCTGTGTGCCCCTAACCACCGTCTTTGCCTGCATTTGCATGTACACAAAGATGAACCTTGGCCCAAAAATAACACTCAATTGCAGCTGGTGTGATGCAGCAGCATGCTCCGCTGGACTCATGGATCACGCTGTGCATAGTTCTAAATATGTGTTTATGTGCGCAAGAGGAAGTCAGAGACACTGTGTACTGTTTTCTCACTATCTTCATCTACAAACGCTTCCTGCTTTCAGCTGAAAAACAGATACAAATACTATGGGTTCAGCTTGGCTTATATTTAGATCTAAACTGTTTGTTTCTATATGTACAGGTATCGTGTTTACTTTGAAAGCTAAATGTGAGGGTGTTGCATAATGTGCATCCTTTATTCATGATTTTCCTTTTGGTGTGATGCTTACACTGTAACATTGCACAAAATACATTTTGATAAGGTGAATTAGTGAGACTGTTTGTGTATGATAGGAGAAATCTTTCTCAATTTCATGGAAAACTTACCTTTAAGTACCAAAACCCATCACGTTTAAGTGACTTTTACACAAACAAATGCACACATTATCTTTTTTCCACAACACAGTGTAATGGTATATTGGATTTTTTTCCCCTTATCTCTAATCAGTGGACTATTATGGGATATTAATTGGTGTGTATGGAACAGTAGTGGTTATAAAAATACTTCTTAAATGTCATAGTGTTGCTGTACTGGCTGCTTCAGTATCAGTGCTGGTGTTTTATTTGCATCCAATTCTGTAAATTCCATGTAATTAGTGGCAGCGATGCAGACGATGATGACCTTTTTCTTTTGTCTCTCAAAGAAAGCTATGGAACGGGTAGAGGTATATTATTGGATTTTACATCCCTGACCAAGATTATGTCAATGCTCTTTTCAAGTCCGTGGATAGTTACCCTGGCAACCAATATTAAATCACCTTATTATAACGTTCATTTATATGTTAACACCATATAGACAAATTGACCGAGTGACAAGTAATTTAGTGCAAAGGATACATGACACCTATGGTTTCAATAATCTGATCCATCATTTTAGAAGGGAATTCAGATCAATCTCCTTTCTTGTGAACGACTCATCTGTTTATAATGGAACCAAAGTCACATTTTACCTGACTAACATCAAATGACTGCTGAGATAAGTCATTCCTTGCGATGCGACTTTACAGATTAGAGCAAATCTCAATTTAAAATGGACCAATTGTCAGAGGAATCAGCTTTACCATTGAAGTAATAATACCGTCTACTTTTTAAAGGGATTCAATTGGCTAATCTTCATAGAAAACATAGTTTTCAGTGAAGAAGTATTTTTAGAGGGAAAAAAAGGTAAATAGACAGGACCGACACTGATAGGGGTAAACCTGAAAGGTAAACATATTATTGTATGCATTGTTGTGTTTGTAACCTTGTTATTTGAACTCTTTTTCCTTATGCAACCCATTTTTTTGTGTCTAAACTTCCTTTTTCTTGCTATATTCTGATAATGATGCTCAACATGCACATTTACTACTAAACTGTTTCTGTAACAGACTAAACAGTATGCATTATTATTATTTTATAGTACACTGCCCAATAAAATAAAATAAAATAAAATAAAACAAAATCACTGGATTGCCTTTACAGGACACATCATTTATACCATGCATCCCTTATGTAATGTTGTACTAAATGTTATAACATTAATATCCTACAGAGTTGCATTCATTCTTACCAAGTGTATTTTTCCTCATTTCTTGTCAAAATATCTTATAATGCTTAGAATAAAACATAATCACCCAAAGAATAACGTTTCTGTGAGATATAAGAACTTATTTTTAGACAGGGGACGTGGGAAATCTTATTTCAAGAAATCTTACCAAGATAATTTTCACTTCTTCCACAGGCAGATTTTTTAATTTTCATAATTCAAGGTTTTGTGTACAAGTTAAGATTTTATGTTTAATTCAGTCTCACCACTCAGGACAACCCCCTGACTTGGAAATGCATACACACCACATATAGAAATTAAGTTACCCACCTGCATTTTTGATCATACCATCATACATATGCTGCAAAAATTCAAATCTTACCACGAGTATTTTCCTCATTTCTAGTCAAAATATCACTTAAAATAAGACATAAACACCTAAAGAGAAACTTTTCAGTGAGATATAAGAACTCATTTTCAGTCAACAGAGCTTTAAAATCTTATTTCAAGAAATCTAACCAAGATGATTTTCACTTGTTCGATTTTTTTTATTTTTTTTAATTCAAGCAATTTTTTTTCTTAATTCAAGCTAAATAAATAAATAAATAATCTGCCATTGGAACAAGTGAAAATTATCTTGGTTAGATTTCTTGAAATCCGATTTTCAGGATCTATGGTCTGAATATAACTACTTTATTTCTCACTGAAAAGTGACTATCTATGTGATTATCCTCTTTGAAGTGTGATGAGATATTTTGACTAGAAATGAGAAAAATACACTTGGTAAGATTTGGATTTTTGTTGTGTAGGCTTTAGAAACCAAATTCTTTTTCCCTCCTGGTTTTGGCTAATAAAATTGCTTTAGTTCTTTTCTCAAACTTTACAAAAGTCCTTCACATGTAACTTTGTGGACACTGAATTTCTAACCTGAACAGTGGCTCTATAAATGGAAACGTCATTCTTCTCTGGCTTACAAATATCACTTTATTACTTCTGACCATTTGGTTGACAAAATGGTAGAATTTACTGCCAACCATTATTCAGCCACATTACCCTTTGGCCTGATTGTTGCTGTTTCTGAGCAGAGGGAAACAACGCCTTGGCCTCTGCTCAACCAACTTTGATTCATTGCTTTTTTTTTTTTTTTTAAGTACCATTCACTCCAAAATGGACAGCAGGGCACAGTTGCTGAGGAAAGGTGAGGTGGTTTAAAGCTGGCCACAATCCATTATTCTGAGCCAGGTTGTTCACAGGACACCAGAGGAAGAGCAGAGACTGATTGATAGCAGAAGATATGAGTTTCAGAAGCACAGTAGGTGATTCATGGACATGGCCCAGTGTCATTTATTACCAAGACTCAGCACTTTTCACTCCATTTAATGAAAAAGAAAAAAAAACAAAACATCAAAGAAGTGTGTACTCTTATCCTAGGTCTCTCTCTGTGAATGATAATAACATTATCTATCTATCTATCTATCTATCTATCTATCTATCTATCTATCTATCTATCTATCTATCTATCTATCTAT
>JAPTYR010000008.1:28589745-28600130 GCA_029814505.1 Siphamia roseigaster | reverse complement strand
CGTGGGATGACCAACGGCAGCGAATCAGGGAGGCGAACGTCACAGTGACGTAAACCAACGACAACGTCAGCTACAGCACTCTGCTGTGTATCCCCGTTTCTCAGTGTTTACACAGCGCCGGATCAGATACGCTCTAGATTGAATATGTGGGCCCTGGCATATTCAAACTGATACGCCTGTGGAGTGTTTGGCGTTGTCGTGTGCACGGACAGTGCATCCGCAACAAATACGATACGGATACGGACTAATGCTCATTTACATTTAAAGGGCCAACGCTCAAAACCACCTTTCTGGTGTCATTACTCAGAAATAGGATTGAAAGTGGACCTGTGGAGTTTAATTGATGAAGAATTCAGACCTAAGCATAGCATTTACAGTTTATGTAAATATTTTTAAATGCATAATTCAATTTAAATAAAGCAAAATATCACTCCTTTAAGTGATGATTTTTTACTCTGCGTTTTGCATTTTTCATTGTAAATCATGCATTTTCCTATATTTAATTTTCTATACTTAATTTAGATGCTCCTGAAAACTCAGAGTAAATTCAAAGGTTATTATGTCAAAACAGAGAAAACTGAAGAAAAAGTTACTTTTTCAGCAGATATATTAATAACTGATCATAAAAACAAGAATCTACATCCGCTGTTATTTGTCAAACTACATATGTTTTACTGGTATATAAATGCTACAGAAGATGATGGTGTTTCCATGTTCACTACGTCCAAATGGGTCATATCTGATGACTAAGAGAAGATGACAAAGTATTTTACACCAGTTATTTTTATGGATTGATAGAATTAGTGGATCAGCAGCTGTTAAATATTTGAAATCAGTTTGGTCACCAGTAGAGGTTTGGGTCTTTTTAGGGGTTAAAAAAACGTGTCAAAAGATATTTGTTACTCCACCAAGGAAAGGTGGAGTTAAAGGTGGCTCCAATAAGTATTTGTACACTACTTGAAAATTCGACTACATAACAGCTTTTGTATATTCAGTTAAATACATGCTACTGTGTGTAAAAGTGATTAAAATGTTTGATAATCAATATCTCATCTCATCTCATTATCTGAACCCGCTTCATCCTCACTAGGGTCACGGGGGTCGCATGGAGCCTATCCCAGCCACATGGGCAAAGGCAGGGTACACCCTGGACAACATAATATCAATATATCAATATATTAAAGAATATTAAAGAAATACACATAAATAAGCAGGCAAAAATTCTGTTATTAAAATTATGTAGTTAAAAATACCTCCCAATTCTAATTGGTCAGTGGTTCATACTGTACATTAACTTTAACTATAAAGTTGGCCATAAATGTAGATCCAGATTTTCATTGAGAAGGACTGTAAGTCTAAAATGTTGCTCATAAACCCACTTTTAAAGCCGAGGCTAAACTTATTTATGCATTTGGCAGACGCTTTTATCCAAAGCGACTTACAAGTTCACAGTGCATTGGCCAGAATCGAACCGAGTCCTTCCGTGCAGGAGGCAACATTCAACCACTGAACCACCAACACACAAATAAATATGTCTGATGTGCCACTGCTGATTAATACTACAGTATATCCACCATTAAGTTGCCTTTTCTGCCATTTAATGAAAGGTATTGAATTGTGTTCTTGTTCTGACCTCACACATATTGAACACTGTACATATATGACCTTTTTATAATTTCATTATTCTAATTTCATAAAAAAAAATAAAAAATTGAATTGGTCTAGCAGTCACTTTTGAGTCAAATAATTGTTCAGGCTTGTGAGTCAAACATTTTCCTTAAATTTGAATTTCCAATGGTGTAAAAATCCTTTTCTCAACGACATAGAAACAGTCTTTTATTAGAATAAAAGATTTAGTTCACTGAATTATGCAGCACAGTGTATTGGACTTTAATCTTCCATGAGAGACTGAAAGCCTTTTTTTGATCCTATTGAAGTGCAGAGAGCTCACACTGTTGAAAAGAGTTTGATTGCTTTATATGACAGGTCTATTCTCTGGTATTATATTTTGTATTTTAGGTACATGGCCATTGTCCACCCACTGCGGCCGCGTATGAAGTACCAAACTGCCTACTGCCTGATAACAGGAGTCTGGATCATCCCCATCCTGATTTCTATTCCCTCTGCGTACTTTACCTCTGAGACCCTGTACCCTCACGGTGGAACATCTTCAACCACCCACAAGGTCTTCTGCGCTCAGATCTGGCCCGTGGACCAGCAGGCCTACTACCGCTTCTACTTCCTGCTGGTTTTCGCTGTGGAATTTGTCGGGCCTGTCATTGTCATGGCAATGTGTTACACCCGGATTTCCAGTGAGCTGTGGTTTAAGAATGTCCCGGGTTTCCAGACGGAGCAGATTAGAAAGAGGCTGCGTTGTCGCCGGAAGACGGTGATGGTCCTGATAGGGATATTGACCGCATACATCCTGTGCTGGGCACCATACTACGCTTTCACCATCCTGCGAGACTTCCATCCGACCATAATCTCCCGTCAGAAGAATTCACTGGTTGCCTTCTACATCATTGAGTGCATTGCCATGAGCAACAGCATGATCAATACCTTCTGTTTTGTCAGTGTGAAAAACAACACCGTTAAGTACCTGAAGAAGATTGTACTACTGCGCTGGAGATCCACTTACAATCCCAGCAAAACTGTGGATGAGATGGATATGAGGACCTGTTCTATGCCCATAACTGAGGAGATTGAATGTATTCATCTGAGATAAAAAGATAAAAATGTGCTGAATTTGAAATATTCTCAGAATTACACGGTTGATGCATAGTCTTTTTTTCAGCAGATACATTTTTTTTCCTATTTTCTGCTTTTATTTAACCAAAATAAAGGAGGGAAAATGATTAAGCCTTTCATTGTTTAATGTATTTTGCAAAAATATACTAGATTGTTACAATGGTTGTACGATGCATAATGTGGAATGTCGTAACATTTCTGTCATGTAATGAAAAATGAATATTTGTAAATATTAGTTGTAGACTTGGTAAGTGCCATTCTGTTGTGCCGTACTATTAATATTTCTATATTACATTTACATTTAAATGTTTTATATGTGGGATTTAAGGGGGTCCGTTTTCAGAGCTTATGTTTTTACTGTTTAGTTTTTTTCCTTATGAGTTTGTTTATTTCTACATGTTTCATGCTCTGGGGTGGCAACCTGTATTATAAAGCATTTCCATCCCGTTTTTTTGGGCTGTGTCTGCCCAGTGGCCCAAAATGGACAAAAGAAATGGCAACAAGGTCCTTTTGCATTTTTTTTTAATCTGCTACTAAATATTGCACACTGAAGCTTTAATTTTGCGTGAACTTGTAAAACCAATGTAGTTTTTTTATTGATTGGATAAAGTTTTGTGTGTTTTCTGCTCTGAAAAAGTGATATTGTAGTTCTTAAAAGTGGAGTTTTACTTGTACGATATTATTTTATTCCTGTTTGCATTTCAAATAAAATATATTCTATATCTCTTTTGTGAATTCATGCTATAAGGATGCCTCTGGTAATAAACTGTCACTTCATCATAAATTTATATTATGCACAGACATGCAATATTCATCAGACATCTGAGATATTTTATGTAAATATCTTTATGTATTTAATTTGTTCTAAATAGCGAATACAGAAGTTTAATGGCCAAAACTTGCCATCATAGCAGTACGATAAATGCAAAATTAAATTGACAACAATAAGCACTGCTCCTTTGTGCAGTGTGTCAATAAATAACATAAAATTATGTTCCAGGTTTTTACTATTAGACAACTACACTACATGGTCATAAGTAGTATATGAACAAGACAGTCTTATTTTGGAGAAATCATAAAAAAAAAAACACATTACTATTGGGATCATAATAATCAGCAGTTCCTTTTCTGATGCCAATTAAATTACAGAAGTAGTATTAGATTTTATCTTTAATATGAGGCACTAAAAAGGAATCATGTTCGAGCAATTACACAAAAATTGGAAAAAGAAAAAAAAAAACAAACAAAATTTTCTATTTAGTTTCGATTGTTTTGTGAAGGAGACATTGCAATGCTTTCAGCCTGGAGGCATTCTGAGCAGAATTAAGTTTCCAAATAATGAATCTTCATTCCTGCTCCGCAGTAATTATTTGGAATTGTCATCACAGCAGCTGCTTCTACATTGGCAAAAACAACAGCAACGTTTAACTTCTCATCAGTGTGTCTAATCAAAGGGACGAAGGGCATGTTCTAGGGTCACTGCATGGATTTAGTTTATCCCACATTGTTGATGAGGGGGCTAGATCTTGGATAGGTTGCCAATGAAATAAAATGCAGGCTAGATGGTAAAAGAAGAATATTAATTCAACCACTGGAGCTCATCAATAACCTGCAGTGTCACCCTGACATTTATTGGACCTTGTGCTAAAGCAAAGTAGATAACAAAGCAGGGAAATGGACCACAAGAAAATATAACCCAGGGTAGTTTCAAGAAAGTTTATTTGTGCGTCACATGTCAAATAGCAGCAGTCTTTCTCTACTGGGACATACTGAAGTCAGGTGTTTCATTGATAACATAGGCCTGGTTACAAAACAATAACATTTACATTTGGGTTATTTTTGAGTGGGTATGGTATCCCAACACCCACTGTTGACCAACTAGATATCTGATGTGAAGTTCTGGGGTTTTTCCCTTAGAGTTTGCCTCCTGCATCATTAAAATAACACCTCCAGCTGTATGGTAAACTAGACAACTATGCAGTCGCCTCCGTCTGCCAGAGGTATATTCCTGAAACGCGATGCTTCCAGTCACCTCCACTTCCAATACTTCCATTCACCTATTCAGAAGTTATGGGCCTAATAAAAAGTCTTCACACCACAACATTTAACTCACTTTACTCCACACTTTTCAACCAAACTTGATCCAGAATCAATCATAGAATTGCATTATTAGAAGTACAAAACTTGCATAAAATTATTCATTTTCCCAAATTTTTTCCTGAAAGAAAACACTTCTTTACATATACAGCTCCTACTGTTCAGAAGGTATGGGCCAAACAAAAAGTCAGCCATCTTGAAAGTGTTGGCCTTCAAAATGTAACGAGTTCATGTGCCTGTCCTAGAACATGAACACACTGGATTTGGTGGCAATCCATCCACTCGTTCAAACGTTATGGGCCAAACAAAAATGTATCCATCTTGAAAGTCGGCCATCTTGAAGGTCTCAGCCTCCAAAATCTAATCAGTTCATGTGACTATCCTAGAGCATTACTACACCAAATTTGGGGCAAATCCGTCAACCCGTTCAAAAGTTGACACGAAATATCTTACATAGCGGACCCGGACGCAGTGCACGCAAAACCATTACATCCCCAATGTTCTGTGTTTCGGGGGTATAAATATATGCACGTCAAATGATTATTAACCAACCAACTGACCAACCAACCAACCAACCAACCAACCAACCAATGTTTCTTTTTTTCTTTTTAACGGACAGGTGAAGTGTTTATTTACCTGCTTGACTAGTTTCAGCTACTTCCTGTAGCCTTCATAACCTCTGGTTGCTTTTCTTTGCCACATTATAACTCTACCTTATGTAAGACTCTCCAGCGTTATGCGTTTGATATTCCATTTCTGATCCTGACCACACCTTTTCGCCTGACCCCTGGTATCGTACCTGCCTGTTCTGACTTTGTCCACTTGCCTTCTGGCCCTCCACCACGTCTCCTGTGTCTGTCTTGGACGTCTGTTGTGCTCCCAGCTTCAACCTTCACCAGACCCCGACCCCTGTGCATGCTCCTTGTTGGACTGTGACTGTTAACTCTAACACAGTGTGGTTCTGTTTCCTCTCACTGTAGTAATGTTTTTGCACATCAGTGCTCAGTGGACAAGGAGAGGGGACTCTGAACTGTTGCATTCTTTGTGCCTTGAATTTAATAAAGACAATCTTAAACATTTCGAAAGTGAGTCTTTTAGCTTAAGTCAACAATGCTAGATTAAAAATTTCTACAGACACAGTTCTGAATAGATGTACACAGATCAAAACATAATGTTTTCACTAAAAAACAAAAGTGCTTTAATTGCAGAAATTATGCATTTCGGTAGTGACAGCCTTTAAAAACCCAGGCTGATTCGCAGACATTGGAGGATATTTATTTCAGACCGGTGTAAACTTATTACTCAGTATGTGGACACTGTGGATCAGCAGGCATGTGCCAGTTTATGGATGAAAGATTTAAGGCGTGGCTAAAACCAGGCTCCGCCTACGAACTAAAACGCTTTATGTTCCAGAAAACATGGTACAGGCATTCTGATATGAAGTATTTTAATAAGAAAAATACCCACCCAATCTCATTATTTCAACTTTCCTATAAATTAATCAAATGGCTGTATTGAAAAACAAAATTTAGGAACGTGGGGGGAAAAAAAACATTTTAGTATTATTTTCATCAATTGAAATTTAGGGGTTAGATTTTGGGACAACCAGTTTGCAATAGGAAGTAACATTTAAAGCATTATTTTTGATATATTTAATTTTGCATTATCTCAACATTTTGCAATTAATTAGATCATAATATATTTATAAACTTGTAAAGTCTGAATACCTAATTGCTTTTTTAAAATATATTTTTCACTATGGGACTGCAATTTGAACCATTTGAGTAAAAATGGCTCATGTATATTATCCCAGTGGGTGGCAAGGGTGGTGACGGTGGGTGGAAATGGTCATTCACATTCCAATTCACGTACAGGTTAACTAACATGAAGACAGGAACAGCATTCATATCCTGTAAACCTTTCAGTTAAACTACATGCAGTCAGTGACCTCCTGTCATTGTTTTACAGCCAGTCTAGTCATGTTTCTGCTGATCTGACCATTAACATCTTATTTAGAATTTTGGCAGCTTGTAAAAAGTGTCACTGCTTATGCTAATTTTCTTAGAAGCTGTTTTCTGAATTTTTTTTTTCTTTTCTTTTTTTTTCTCCTATTATTAGACTCCTTGGTTATTGCCCCCATTAGTCTCTGTGCTTTTACCCCTGTGGGTGAAGTGTCAGTTAGTGCAGGGTGTTTTTCTTTTCCTCTGCCTGCTTCACGGAGAAACTGCTATTAGGTCCTACAAATAAACAACATTTACAAACACATACTTTTTCCTGCCAACAGGCACCTCAGCTTCCAATGAGTTCTTTTCAACTGTCTTTTTCACATGTACATTATTGCCATTTCCTCTCTGAATCATTCCTGCTTTTTACAAAGGCATCTCTTATGTCAACCCATATCCCTGTTTGGAACAGAAAAAAATGGTAATTGCCCTTTTCTAATATTTCTCTGTCTCAAAACCCTCAAATCATATGACTGGTTAGTACCAACAGATATTTCATAAAGCAATCTCTTTGACAGGATATTCCTGTTTATTTTTGTTTATAGAAACAACAGATGGACCGAACTAATTAGATTCAATAGGTACAGTAATTAGAAGGAAAACAGAATTACTTGTTTATGATCAGCTATATCCAAAAATATTTTACTCATTTTGTCAAAATAGTTTAAAGCAAAATGAATATGTTTAATGTATTTAAGGAAAAAAAAGGCTTTTAAAACCTTAATGAATCAACAGGTTATATTTGGAAAGATCTCCACGCTCATGAGTGAAGATTATCTACCATAAGCATTGCAACTATATGATTCACATTCATGCCTCAATTTTATTACAGTGAATAAAACTACTGAAACAAGTGTCTTCTTCAAATACAGCTAACATCATTCTAATTCTGTATTTATATAGATAGCACATTTCTTATTTTCCTCTTTATGTCTTTTTTTCCATCGTTTGTGGTTTTTCTACCTGTCTTTTTCTCTGCACTTGCTCGTTATGTTGACAAATAACAAAGTCTTATCTTGTGTTGCTAGAATAAAAGGACATTTCTTACATTTTGATTAATTTTCACAATACTGGAGTAGATCAGCTTCATGGGAGACATGGATGCACTCCTGCCATTCTCCATACCAAAGGTTCACTCATCCACTGGGTATTTTGTGTCTACCTTCCATCTGTGTAAAACGCAGTAACATGGGCTAAATTCAAAAGGTCATGTAAAGGTTTTCTCTTCTACTGACGTGCGACTGTTTCTTGTCTTATCGTTAAAAAGGACACTGGCATCATAAAAATATCAGGTAAACCATGTCATATTTTCATAAACCATTTATAGGTCTCTCAGAACAAACATTGTGTGTTTGATTAGTGTGTGCACAGAAAGCATTTGAATAGTAACCTGAATATCATAAACAACAGACTTGAAGGTTAATAGTCACAATTTTTCAGTGGTTGTAAAGAGCAAATTACGCTGCTCTGGGAATTACTGTGACCTCGAATGCAAACAAAATAAATATCATGAAGATGGTAAGCAAAGGGGTATAATTTTGCTTTCCCATGAGTCATTAACAAACACCCTCATGTGTTCACCTGTAATCGTCTTCATCTGAGGGATTCAGTTGGCTTGTGACCTGTCTGCCCTCCTGGTTCGCTCTGTTTGACCTGCTGTCACAACCAAAGGCTGCAGGATGACTCTATCCAGAGAGAACCAATTGACATTAACAAGGACTTCTTTCTATCTTTACATTACCCCTCCCTGATGTGTTTGGTTTGTGCTTCACAAAGTTCATGTTAACCCATTCCTGACATGTCACAGTGTGCAGAAAAAGGTTTCCATAAATGGTTTACCGCTTTGAAAACAGATCCAGTCTGCAGAATGACTCTGTCCAGGAAGCCCCCCTTTGACAGCAACAAAAACTGTTTTTCCTCTCTCCTGTATCTGCATGGCTAGTGCTGAACACAATGGTTCACAATACCTGTTTTCCTTATATATTAAATAAAAATATAAAGGGGGTTCAGCATATTCATTTAGTTGTTCCCCACCTTTTTTGCTGGAATTAATTTATTTTTGATCATGTAATAGTTCACTATACAATTGCAAATAAATATTAATTTTAAAGGACATTTAGTCTATACACAGGTTCTGTCTCCGTTATTATGAACGGAGGCAGAAAAGCCAGGTGTAGATTACCAGACAAAGTGAGAATTTTATTTTCCTTGGTGAAGACATGCACAGTCAGTCCAGCTTGTATTTACAAGACTGACAATTAATACATGCTGCTCTTGGTTCAGAACATTATGGGCAACACAGGCACCCATATCTTTAGGAGTTTTTTCCTCTGTAGCCTCAGATTCTATGTTATACTCTATTTTATAGAGTTCCCATACATGATTTTTCCATGTTATAATTCTAAGATTGTAAAATTGTAACAGAGAAGTGAAGTCCCACCCTTTCTAGTTGTCCCCCATGAGAACTCATTGAAAAAAACAAAAGGCTCACTGCTCTTAATGGGTGAATTATACTAATTATAATGCTAATGTTAGGTGCTGTGTGTAATATAGGATGGGTACAATACAGAAACTGAATTTCCCTACCAGGATAAGAAAATGGGCAAAACCTATTTACATCCAAGATTTGATTTGTTGTGGGGGGAATTCCTGGTTTTTACACCCCTACCTTTGCTGACTGAATTTCATCCCTACACATTTTACCTACATTGCTAACACTAGCTTTCACCTGACCCAAACTATCAGCCTCAGAATTCACGAATGTCCCCATGGACATATATATAATGTACACCTTATCTCTCTCAGGTACACAGACTGTTCACTGAGTCTAATTATTTTGACATGATGTGAAATTTCATGTGACAAGACATGATGTGACATATTACAGTCTGATTGAGTTTCCCATTCACCAGGAATCCTCTACTGTGTTTGCATGATCAACCCTTGTCCATGGTCCTGAAACTGAATTAGGCCACTCCTACATTGCAGGTGTGGTTGTTGCTGAAAATTAAATGTTTCATGAATTTTTAGTTTCTAGAGCTGAATGTTCAACTGTTCAACATGTAATAGGGCCTACTGTTAACTTAAAGAAGAATTTTGTCTTCTGAATCTGCTTGTTTTCATGACAAATTGCAACCTGTTTAAATGCATGGTGTGTGTCATTTTTAAAGATAAACTGACATGAAATGAAAGTAGTAGTTTGTTGTTAACCTCTTTGACTGAGAAAATAGACAAATATGCAGATTACACACCCACAAGTTGCATTAGTGATGTCATCCTAAACATTTCCCAACATTTGCAGTCACTGAAGTTGTAGCTGGACCTTCATCAGACTAGTATTGTCTCTGTTTTAATATTTTATCACCTAACTCTTAAACAACAAGGTAAGAACAGGGTGTTCATAAGGTCTATTTATAATTCAACAAATTATTACAAAAGCAAATGAATAGACAAATCTGTGGATCTATCTATCTAACTATCTATCTATCTATCTATCTATCTATCTATCTCTCTATCTATCTATCTATCTATCTATCT
>JAPTYR010000008.1:28438506-28450184 GCA_029814505.1 Siphamia roseigaster | reverse complement strand
ACGATGGTGTAGTATTAGTAGTAAAATATGGATTGATGGATGGATGGATGGATGGATGGATGGATGGATGGATGGATGGAAGTGTCCAGTACAGTTGTTCCTCACTATAAGGTGGTTCACCTTTGACAACTTCGCTGTTTCGTAGATTTTTTTCTTGCTTTTTTTTTTTTTGTTTGTCTGATTGTTTCTTTTTTACAGCATATGAACACACATTGTGTTCTGCATCCTGATTGGCTAAGAGACTGTAGACCATTGTCAAACAAATTCCACCATGCTGACTCTCTTGTACAGTACAGAATGCATTCAGCTTTGCCAAATTGTTCCATTGTGGGTTTTATCGAGGAGAAAAGTAGCAATGCCGGTGAAACGTTCTGCACTGATTAAAGCACCTGCGGTCGCACCCAAAAGGCAGAGGAAGATGCTAACCATTGCACAAAAAGTTTGACTTCTGAACATGCTGAAGGAAGGTAGAATTGATGGGGCTGTTAATGCACATCTGAGAAAAGTGTATAAAGTGTGTAGTGAGGGGTTTTACAGCCTTAAAACATATATAATAATTGTAAAATATAAAGCTGACTACTTCACATATTTCCCCTATGTAAGGTTATTTTTAGAACAAAACCAGTGTGATAAATGAGGGACCACTGTATTCCCATTTTAAACATTGCATAACTTAGGGCCACCTGCTGTGTAACTAGTCAAACATGTGAGACTTGTTGTCCACTTACTAATGAGTCAAAGACTTACTCTCTACCCTCTCTTTAAGGAAACACCACTGAGTGTCCTCCTTCTACTGTTTAAGGTCAAATATATACATAGGTGGAGCTGGAAAAAAAAACAATTGGCAGTTAACCTAACATGGGAAAAGACTAAACATATATAAGCTTTGAAAATTGGTCTGTTGATCAGACAGCATGGGGCAGGGCTTTGGACAAGTCCTGTCCGTTGTCTCAATATACTTCTTACATATGTGAATAATGTATGCTTAACCCTAATTCAGTGAGTTTTTGTTTTCTTGATTCAAAATGGCGTCCAGAGTGCTAGAAACATCCATGACAAGGTAGACGCGTGTTGTCATTTGATATCAATCTGAAGTTCCATCACTCAATTCCACAAAAAAAAAAGTGTGGACAGTTTCATTTCTTAAGTTTTTTGCTTTGTTTTCTTTTTCTAACTGTTTTCTGCAGCTTTGACATATTCAGTCATCTTTATAGTGGTTGCAGTGGTCATTTACATATGGACATATGGATTGGTTGTGGATATTTGGACATTGTTCAGAGCACAGGACTTCTAAGGCTTTCATTCCTAAGGTCCCTCTCTCTGTTTCTCTGTATCTGTATGTACTCTAACCCTAAACCTAACCCTAAATTATTTCCGGCGTGTGTGTGTGTGTGTGTGTATATATATATATATATATATTAGCCTCATCATATCTCCTATTAGCATATATGTCCTTTATCTCCCTCATCTTATCTGTGGTGCCAGACACAAGTAGTAGCAATTCAACACAAAGACGTAAAGAGACTCACAGGTTTATAAGAATAAGGTGAGAAAGTATAAGACATAAAACAAATTCATCAGCCTTTGTTGGCAAAGTTAATGTGTTATATTTCCACAGATGTTTTATGTATGTCCCCCTTTTTTATCTGCAAAATTGAACTTTGCAAAACTTTGCCTTTACTTATTAAATATTAACCATGTAATAATCATAAAGGACACTGTTTGGCAAAGAAAGCTACAGTGTGAATAGAATAGAATAGAATAGAATAGAATAGAATAGAATAGAATAGAATAGAATAGAATAGAATAGAATAGACTTCCTGATCATTGCACAGGTTTTGCAGTAAAATTAAAGGTGGTCTCTAGGTGTGACCTAGAGGTGGCTGTGGGTAATCGGCCATTAGGTGGGTTTAAAAGCAGACTCATTGACTTATGTTTTTCCTTTTTTGTGGTCACATTTTTCATTTCTTGCAATAACCTGGACATTCATATTATACCATGGGTCCTGGCTGAATCCAAGTGGGTATGTTTTGTGTTCTGTCTCGGTTTGGTTTGATTTGTTTCGGTTTAATAAATCTGTTTTTTCCTCCAGCACCGTGCATTGAGCTCTACATTTCATACCTGCCATATGACAACTAGTGACAATGCACTTACATCCAGTAGCATAGTGATCCCTGAAAAAATAGGTATACCCTAGTTTGTTTGTTTTGTTTATTTGTTTGTTTTTTGCATTCCAGAAAAACACCCTATTTTAGAAACAGTAATATGTAAGGCTAAATCGATCATTGGTATTTCCTCACTATCATAAAATGGTCATGTACAGTTTGTAGGAGCAGTTTGTAGGTTTTACTGGTCACACAAGCAAGTAAATATACTAAACATGAGGCAAACATAGGATAACTTTAGCCTTTCATATTGTTAGCTACCTCATACAGTTTAGGCAAACTCTCTTCTCTAAATGTGCAGTCATATGGGCAGTAGTTTTATAGTCACTCACTTGGAAACCACCTTAAAACACACCTCTGAGTTATTAAAGTTGGTTTTATCAATATCTGTCACTCACTTGAGAGATGTTTTGGGTTTTTTTCTACCTTTCTAATTCATATTTCCAATAATTGTGCATTTCTCAACAAGCTGTGCAGTGACCTGTCAATCAACTGGGGTGGCATTGACACCTGAGGTGTCCGATCAGGTTCCAGAGGTGGTCAGTGCTGGTTAGTGATATTTTCCTCAGAGTGACCCACCCTACTAACCAATCTAATCAGTAAAGACATAGAGTACTAGCCAATTAGAGGACGAATAGGGCGGGTCATGTTTTATCATCCAAGTGGGAAAATATGGTTTTTGGCTTGCAGATACCACTGAATGGTGCACATCAAGAGGGTTAGAAGCAGGTATACTCAATGCTCACTGAAAAATAAGTTGGTATACTGCTGTATACCCTACACTAGTGCTTACAGCTAATAATATAATAAAGTACAGATGTACATTACAACATTCGAAATAGCGTTCAATAGAAATATGTGCAAATTAGTGTTAGGGTTTTATATATATATATATATATTTCTTGATATATAGTTCTTTAGTTCTTGAAAGTAACATTGCAACATATTCCAAATAATGTACTTGCACTTCTCTGATCCTCACTGTTCTTCAGTTAATATGTACTTTCAGTTTTTATTGTAAAAGATGCCCTGCTGTTTCTGTGTGCAACTTGACATCTATTAGTGTCTCTTGGTGTCTTTGCAAAGCACTCATTTTGGCACTTAATTGCTTGTAGCTGGTGCAAACTGTCATGTTCTGACAGATAATAAGTTCCCATTTTGAGCTAGTCCAGTTTCAAAGGCCTTGCTGTCCTGTCTGAGAAGTCAACCTCTCTTGTAGGTGCTAATGGAGTCTCTGGGGGTCTGGTTGCCCCTGGTCATAAAAGTAATAACCTGTGGTAGCTGTCAAAAGACCGCTCTCCCCAATGTTGGCGAGGTGCACTCAGAAGAGAAGAATAGGCAGGAAGGAAGAGGGCGAAACAGTAAGAAAGAACATTTTCATTACAGTCCTCGGTGTCGTTTTCTAAAGCTGGTGGAATTCCTTGTCACAGATCTGGTGCCACTGCACTCGCCCCTGTATTTTCCACTTATCAAACCCATTTAACGTCTCCTACTCTATGCTCATGTGACATCTTGTGAGTATCATGTTCACACAGCTTTGGAAAAAGAAGAGACAATTGCAATAAGTATTAAAAAAATAATCTTTCTTTCAAAATGCATTAATATAAATCATACTGATGTCATCATTTTAAGAATAAACTCACAGCAGCCTTTATTTTCCTCAACTTATTCATGCTCTTTTATTTTTTCTTACCTTTTTTTTTTCTTTTTTAGGAGGAACATCCTCATGTATCTTTCCATGCCTATACATCCTGTTGCACTCATGGATTTAACACACTAAAAGCTTTTTCACACTCAGAATGATTTTTCATGCAGAAAGCTCAGACAGCAATAAAATATAAATTGACTCAAGGCCCGTGATATAAATGCTTACACAGTGGCTCAGATCTGGGAGCAGTTAGATACAATTATGCAGTTTTTACTCAACTGAATAGGACATTGTCAGATTAGCTTTTGGATGAAAATTCACATTCATGTGCAACGTATTTCCCACCACAAAAAAGAGAGGGAAAACACCACAGCATGGTGTTTTGAAGAAACTGTTCGCAGTTATTTTTAAACCCATTCCCTGTCCACTTAAGCTCATGGATATTCCACACTGAACTGATGAGTCAGCTGCTTTCCCCTAGTCCTAGTCCCTCTTTTCATATTGGTGTATTAGTCCTAGTGCACTTATAAGAGCTGTAAGTATACGCTATAATCATACACAGTGAATTTTCCCAAAATCCCTTTATTGTTCAGTTTTTTCAGTCTCTACCAGTTTCCTGTCATGTTTACTATTTCTGGAGGTACTAAATACACCTTTTATTACCTCCTTCCATTTTTCTCCCAGCTGCATTACTGTTTTTTAACCTCTCACTCTGTCTTTGGAACTTTTACTCATTTGCTTTTTCTGATCTGTTGACCTTCTAGTTTCCTTCTTTTGTCACTTTTTCATGTTGACTTGCATTTCTCTAACTTCTCTCCTTCTTTCTTGCTTTTTCTCTGTTACTTGCCTGCTGTCACAGTTCCTCTGACCTCTCAATATCACCCATGCTGTCAGTTCCAAACTATGAATGTCCCTCGACACTTATTCGACTCAGACACCCTTCGGCATTTCCATTTGCACAGAGCCAATTTCAATTTTTATAGTGGACGGTGGGGGCTAGTGTAAAGCCTGCAGTCAAAGTACACCAAAGCTGAAGATGAAACAAGGGCCCTAAGCACAGCGATGTGTGCTATTGTGTGCTGTCTCACTCTGGTGTGTGCGTCTTTGTTTGTTTTCTTGGGAGAGGTGGCTCACTCATCCATGGAGGCTATCTAAACCCCCCTTTGGCAATTGAACATTCCAACCTAACTATACACTATCACATCAATTGTTTGAAAACAAACTCAGAAAAATAATGTCAGATCCATGTGTGTTGACCCTCGTTCATACCTGTCAGTGTACTTCATTATCATTAGAGGCTGTTAACATGTGAGACCGATCAAGCAGTAACATGTGGACATATTTCGTCTTCAACAGTCTCTGTCATGTAAGCAGAGTAGCGTATCTGCATATATTATACATATTTGAGTAGGTATTTATAAGCACTTTAACAGTATATATAATAAAATTTGAGGAGGTAAAATGTTTAGGTGAAAGATGTCAAAATACTGCTCAGTAACATGAGGACTTAGAATAGACATACATTTTTTTAAACTTTACACAAACATTCAAAACAGGTGGTTGTCAAAATAAATTGATATTAAGTAGGACAAAACCATTTAGATATTATATTAATTTATGCTGAATAGAAATTTTGGAGTAAAATATTGAAAAGTCTGTGTTTTATTGACATGAGGACATGGTAACATGTGAACAGGCTACCATAGTAACACATGGATGACTCAACATTTTGGGTGATGCATACACTGGTAGACTTATTTTTTGAAAACAACAAGCCAGATATAACCGCAATGCTTTATTTAATGTATTTAATCCTAACACAGTGTTATTTATAACTTGTAGTGGTACATACTGATATAAGTAAATTAGAAATAAAGGGTAACTTCTCAGTAACAGTTTACAGATCGTCTTTTTAAATGTGACAGATTGAATCTATTTTCAGATTTTTTTTTAGATATAATGTGTATCATAAAATCTGAGTTATATTTTTTATGTCTGAGGTATGGCTATGGTATAAAAAGTATCATCGATAAAATTGGCCGTGACTTTTTTTTTTTTTTTGCAAGTGGTCCATTTTAAAAATGATAATTCCATAAATAAAGGTAACAAATAAGCCCACTTGATAAATAAGGTGTGCAAATTTACCTTTTCACATCCTTTGATGTTCACTTACACTTGATCGGACCCATGTACTAATGAAAGCATACTGCATAATCGTGCAGTGGTAGTATGCAGCCTACCAGCTTGTCTTTCAGCACTATGGACAGCTCCTAATACTTGACTCAGTGTGGGAGGCAGCCCACGACAGTATGAACGTGGGTAGCTGACAACATCACACACACACTTCTTCAATCAGGTATGCAAAAAGGTCTCATTTAATCTAAATTCTGTAGAATGATGGTTTTTAGCTCTTAGAAATGTTTTCTTTTTATGCAGAATAAAGGTTTAAACTATCCCTGTGAAGCTCTGCTGTGTATTTCTCTGGAGGTTCTCCAGGTGTTATTGAAGTGAATGCAGTGCAATGCTCTTATATGGTGCACGTCATATGAAGGGATATATATTATATAGGTAGCCTTGAACTCTAGTCTGCCTCGAGTGACAATTTTATTTTTTTGCCTGGAAAGTCGGTCTACACACGCTCTATAATTCAATTCAGTTCAATACAATTCAATTCAATTTTATTTGTAGAGCCCTAAATCACAACAAGGTTGCCTCAAAGCTCTTTACAGAGTTCATTTGCAAAGACAGTCAATGAAAAAATTCAGCAATGACAAAAACTAAAATTGATCCTGTCTTACTGCTGCATTCTGGACCAGTTGGAAGCTTTTTAGAGAATTTTTAGGACATGCTGCGAGCAAGGAGTTACAATAATCTAATCTAGTCTAGATGTAACAAATGCATGAATTAGTTTTTCTGCATAATTTTTAGACAGAATATTTCTAATTTTGGCTATGTTGTGCAAGTGCTACGCATTTACTAACTTTAGTCCCGAGATATTGGTATTAATATCACATGATTTCCCACGGGCCAATGTGCTCGTAGAATATGTGATATAATACACATATTTTATAAGTGTTCCACAAGAAGGAATCCCAAAAGGAAAGTATTTGAATATGGAGATAGTGTTTACAAGCAAAACCTGTAGCTTAGAAATGACCCATTCTGATTAAATCATCGAATTTTACATTTTGACCCAGTACTGTACATTGAAAGCTACAGCCAACTTGCATTTTTTACTTAATCCATCTTCATTAGTGACCCAGATTTGGCAAAGTTTCACTCCTTTTATTCTGGAAGGATTTCACTCAGAAATCAGTGGAATTAGTGTCTGTGTGTAAGATGTTTTGGCCTCAAGTGGAGAGGTTTTAGATTTTGCTAGATCTTACCCTCCCCTTGCTTGAATCAGAGTTTGGTTTAGTTTTATCCGTTTTGAGCTTTTTAATTCCAGAGGGTTATTAACTCCACCCGCTATAAAACTGACATAAGGACAAAAAGATTAAATCTCATCAGAACCTCTGTAGAAACTTAATAAGTCTCATGTGAACGGGACTTGCTGACTTTATAGATAAAGTCTAACCTGATCAAAAACACAATGACACACGATCTTCAAAGCTGCTACAATGTCAGAAAAAGGCAGAAATGGAGGTAATCAGGTGTGGATGTGAGACAGGAGTAGTGACAGAATCACCTGACAGATTATAGAATCAAAAGAGCCTCTGGTGGGTTCGTGTGAGTGTTTTCTCTGGTTTTAGTCTCTAATAAAGCCATACCTAAAAATCAGTGTAATTTATTTGCTCTTAAACCTACGGAACAAAAAGCGTCGTTTTGTGAGCTGTGTTTCCAAATACTGATACAGTGACTTCAGGAAAATGAATGAGGCTCTGCGTAATGTGATTGAAGGACAGGTGGACTGAACACCTCTGATTAAAGGTGGTAACGGTTTTTGTTTATACAAATGCCATGCTGCAGAGTCATTCTAAAACAATATTAAAGACACATTCATTAAATAAACGGCACGGCTCAAAAATAAAAACACAATTTCTTTTGCATTTCTGCTTCTTCATGTTATTTTTATTCTTTGTATTCTTATTATTCAGGGTTTCCGCAGGGTCTTACAAGATCCTAAAAGTCTTGAATTTCGAAATCTGCGTTTAAAAGCTTAAGTCTTTAAAATGTATTAAATTTGATAAGGTAGGTCTAAAGTTATGTTGCCACAATCTTGTTCAATGTATTGTGTTTAACTGTGTCTGGGAAATGTCCATGCTGCAAAGAAAGTAATGTTATGCTTCATTCCAATGGGAGGTAGACTATAGCTCACCTAAAGTTAACTGCATCCCACCTCAAAGGATTATAGATGATCCATGTTCAATATAAACAACAAATATGGATGACTGAAGATCTAAGCTCCTATTTGCTTTCTTACGAAGATGTATTTTGACTGTCGACAGTTCAGTGTTCTCATATGCAAACACGATGGAAGAGGCAAAATGACAGATCAGCTAATTACCTCCGCCAAGGAGGTTATGTTTTTACCAGTGTTTATCTGTTTGTTTGTCTATTTGTTTCTTTAAGAATTACCATAACTCCAAAAGTTATGGACCAATCGATTAGATTTTGGTGAAGATCCGGAAGAGATTCTGGATCACTTTGAAATTTTCTTTAACATTGCGGTAAATAGGGAATAGCAATGCTTGGCAGAGGTCTGCGCTCTCCGAGTGCTTTTCTAGTTACATTTGTTGTATTTTTTTTTCCCCAATTAAATTGCATTTTTTTTCCCCAATTAAAAAATGTCATACTGTAGTTTCACATGCAGAGCGCCAAAGCTTGCCAGCTGTAGCAACAGTAACTAAGGTGGGTGGAGCTTAGCAACGGGTGAATGACGGCCTTCAAGTGGGTGACATCATAGTTCCTTTGTCAAAAAGTCTATGGTTGTCCTACAAATCCTTTTTATGATCATTTGATTACATTTGTGGTTATTTTTTTTAATTTTGCATCACTAGTCTTTGTTGCTTTTGACTGACCTTTCCAGCATCTTCCATTGCAGGAAACGGTCGAAGTACATGCTGTTCTGGTAGTCGGAAAAAGGAGCACCACTCAGGTAGTCGTGGACGGCCCTGGTTCAACATACGACAAGGCTACATCACTCACCACACACTTACACAGAGCATAAATCAATCTTATGTTTATAGAAAACATAAGGGGAAAAAATAGAGACGAAGCATGAAAATGCACCAGGTGAGAGTGAATAAAGACTTACTTGCGGCAGTTGCTAAAGATCTCCTTACATGGACTGAGCTCCAGGTTTTCTCTGCACTGATCTGCAAAGACCTCTGCTATGTCTACACGCTGAGGCGACTACACCGACACATGTAAACACACACAGTGACATACGTGCACACACAAAAACACTCTTTATCACTAATAATACATTACACATCCACCCAGTGACTTTATGCATACATTGTTTTTGTACATTTCATGTGAATCATTACACCCTGTGAGTATTAAGAAGGCTTTAATTCAACATTATTAACATAATTCTCTCCCATAAGTTACACATCAATCACATCAAAGCCTATCTAAATGTACTCATGGAACTTACTATATACAAAAAAGTTGTTAAATGTATCTAAAAGACTCAGATGAACTTACTTGTTTAGCGAGAAACGTCTTGATGATCTGGTCCCCCCTACTTTTCCTTTTTTCATCAGGTGTCACCTCATAGTCTTCCTATGTGACAAAATATTGGCATATTATGGATATTAGATGCAGCTATTTAATCCAGCATCACTAATTTCACCAGTTGAAGTAGTTTAATGACTTCATCTTGTGCTTCAAAGCCTACATATGTACTCGTAGTAGAATCTATAGTATTCATATGTGAAGACTATTATCTAGATTACTGATTAATACATTGAAAAGTGGAAAATTACCTCTAAGGAATGAAGAAGAAAAGCTTTGGGTGTTGTTATTTGTTAATTCAAGTAACACTGAATTGCACATCTTTTATTATGATAATTTGAAGAGGTCACAGTAGGAGGTATAGACCTTAAATCATAAAATAAAAGTGCTTTATTGTCATTACACAGGTTCTGCAACTCCATTACAGTTGATTATTCTTCAAATCCTATCAGTTCTATTTTTTTTTTAATCTGTTTTCATATATAGAAATGCTCACCTCACTTGTGACTTTAAACATGCACAACTAATTATTTAAAGATACTGTAATTATTACATCTACATGGTTCATATTTAGGAAACCAAAACATCTGAAGAGGACTAATTAATAAAAATAATGTTCGAATCTCATAGAGTTTGCTGTCGTACAGTTCGTTAATTGTGGTTTTCTTTATTGTATTAATTTTTAGTCCTGCAGATTTCTACACTGACTGCTTTATTTTTAATGAAGGCACTCACTTCCAACTTCTCCTGTTCTATCTGCAACACTGTTAATGCTTTGTTACGTATATGTGCACAAGTCAACTAATATTCTGGTAATCACTTAGGATCTGGTCTGAACAAAAATTTGTCATGTTATTTTCCTGCTTAACCTCCGAAGACCCAGCTTCAGGTCTGTGGACAAGAGTTTCACAGATTTACACAAAAAAAAAAAGAAAAAAAAAAAAAGCGCTCCACCGCAAAGGACATTCCATTAATTAAAAAAAAAAGTATCTGAAAAAAATTATGTGCCTAATATAGCCAATCATTTATTTTTTTAAAAAGCCAAAACTTGTATTTTACTGTATGTCAGGAGTTTAACCTTCAAAAACAACATCATCTGTGGTTAAATTGTTTAATGACGTTTTAATTACTAATCTGAGTTTGAAGCTTGAAAAAAAAACATCAGGTTAAGTTCAGTTTCTCATTAGTTTTATATACATTTTATCTGGACATTGAGACATTATACGGAATGTGTTTATAGCTTGGCATTGTGCAGAATTATTTCATTATAATTTTTTTCATTTGAGTCAATAATTAGCTGTAACTTGCTTGGGGAAGGTTACAGTTTTATACTTCCTTTTGGAGGTCTAAAACACCTATTGTATATTCAAACAAAATATGAACAGGTAACATGTTAACTATCCTTAAGACCTAAACATCTGTTTACTACAAAAAGCATCTACCGATGAAAAATGTTTTGAGCAAATAATTCTATGAATATATGTAAATAATTCATGTGAAATGCAGTTTCTTAGCTTTTCATGACACATTTGGTCATTCAGAGGCTCTAGAGTGAACATGGAAACTCTGTCATCTTGTCCAATACCGATTCACCAATAAAAAACACTTTTAGTTTATTTTTTGGTAGTCTGAGCAATAATGGTTGAAGCCACTTGATATGATATGGTTTGCTGAAGAGGTCCCTTTTTTCAGCGTTTTTCAGCTAATAATGTTTGAATTTAGTCTGATCTTCACGGTTTACTTACTTATGAAAATACCTGATTCGCACTGCAAAACGCACAGTATATTATAATTAACTGTGATAAATTACTTAAGGAAAGTTGAATTGCAAGAAAAAATATTAGAGGAAAATATTTTTTCTGCAAAATTTCAATAATTCTCAGACCAAGCAAAGTAAAATTGTGGCTTAAAATCAGCCAAAAAAAAACCCCCACAAAAAAAAAATAACCCAAAAACAAAACTAAGGTTTTCCTGAATCAGACTGATGCTACAGAAACATTTGAGAAAAGCAAAACAAAAAAAACCCTCAAAAACTAATAAAAGTTAGGGTAACACTTTATAATAATGTATGCTTATAAAAGAATAATAACACTTATGATATATGACAAATAATGAACTAATGATGAACAAAACATTAACACATTTCTGTAAATGAGTAGGAAATATTATGTTAATATAAGATA
>JAPTYR010000008.1:28186593-28200463 GCA_029814505.1 Siphamia roseigaster | reverse complement strand
TTGTTCGTCCACGTCGTCATGTTATCCTCCCAGTTCTGCACTGAATTCAGGTGGGGGATAATAACACCATCTCCAGTCAAATAATTTAAACTGTGTTCCCATCATAAGGACATTATTATCTTACAATCTGATAGTGGTCCACGTCTGTTTACATTGGGAAACGCTGCGTAACTTACTTCCAGTGGAAATGAAATGCATATGTGGAGGGTAATGGCGGCGCCCAGGGTTTGTCCCGTAAACTTGTCTATGGAACCAAAAGTCATTGTCTGAGCCTGCAAAGCGTTCCAGACAAAAACGGGTCCGCAGTTCCAGTTCCTCAACTCGTCTCCGAAGCAGGTACAGTTGTTTCTGTAGGGATTCGTTTTTGCTTGGTAAGTTATTGACCATTACCCCCGTTGTCGATGATACACTGTAATCATGGTCAGGAGCCACAAACACCATCTCCAAGTCACAAAGTCCACAGTCGGATCTGCAGCGGCGGCAGGGCTCCTCAGCTCCTCCTCCCATGACCTACGTTCCCACACGCTGGGTCTTGGTGCAGGCAAAGAGTAGTTGTTCCCCTCAGATAAAATGGGAACAGCACCTCTTTTTAACCATCTCCGTCCTCCTGGTGAATCTACCAGATCCTCAGGCAAGAAGTGCTGGCTACACATCCGCATGTCTCTACTGGGACCGAAGTTTTCTCTCTGGATTTTGGCTAGCTATTGCGGGCGCACTAATTTATTCACAGGGAAGCTATGAAAGCTAAGTTTGGAATTATACCGTGAAAAACCCATACATCGAGGTACACAAGAGTGTAGTGCCGATCCCCCAACCCGCTGATAAGACAACCTCTTCCTCTGGACACTAAACATGCTCATTTTCTCACCGCTCGCTAACAAAACAAACTGACTTGTATAGGGTTAATTTTAAACTGGAAGTTGTCGCCCTCACAACTTTTGGCCAGAAGTTAGCAGACAGCATATTGTGTACGTAGCCAATTAAATGCTGTGGTTAAGTGTTTGTGTGTTGGAGGATTTGAATTTGTCATAACAGAAGCTCTTCAACTACTGTAATGACCTATGGTGAAATAGGACCATACTTTAAAGCACAGGTCTTAGACCCTGGTTCTCGGGACCCACTGCCCTGCATGTTTTAAGCCCCGGTCACACTGGCCGAACTTTGCTGTAGCGTTGCTGTAGCGGGGAAGAAAGTTCATCACCGCTCGAAACCGTTCACCACGTTAAACAGAAGTTGGGCAATGTTAAAGCAACGCCGTGGAGGCTCAGCCACCGCTGACGTTTCTGGAGGGGCCCTCCTACCGCTCTGAAAGTTTTGAGCTGCACAAAATATTGCAACCGTTGAGGAGGGGGCAATTTTCTGCCCCGGCAAAGTTCACCCCCGCTCCATCAATGCCCAGTCAAAGTTTGGCACCGCTAGACGCAAGTCCGTCAATGCTGAGTTCCGCTATGCCAACGCAGCAATCTTGAACGCTAGACCACCGCTGCTTGACTAGCGTTGCCCGGGCGGCGATTAAACGTTGCACAAACTTCGATGAAGCGGTTGCAAGTGTTTTACGAGCGGACACGGGGTTGCTGGAACGATCTCGGGCGTTGAAGCAGCAATCCATGTCGGCAATGAACATTGGTTTGGCGTTGGAATAGAGGTGTCGGAGTGGGACCAGGATTTGGCTATAAATACGCTGAGAAATGGACCAAAACCGCATGCGCAGAACGCCGCTATACCATCACTCGCATCACCATGAAACCAACGCTCACTACCGCTGAGACAACACTAAAGCAACGCCAGCTCCAGAGGTGCACCGCTAAGCCAACGCCCGTGATTTCATTTTTTTCCCCACATTTTGGGCGTGGTGCCGAGCGTTGTCAAAATTCGGCTCCTGTCCCTAGCGTTCAAGCAACGCTCCAGCAAAGTTGGGCCAGTGAGACCGGGGCTTAAGGAATGGCAAGGTTATGTTTTTGCCAGGGTCTATCTGTCTGTCTGTCTGTTAGCAAGATAACTCAAAAAGTTATAGACAGATTTGGCTGACATTTTCAGGAAATGTTGATGCTGGCAAAAGGAACATGTGATTAAATTTTGATGATCAGTGGCGGTATGGGGGGACATGTGTGTTTCATTCAGTTAGTCGGGGCAGAAGTGAAATGGGCAGTGGGGCCTGACCTGCCTTGGTGGAGTCTGCATTCTCTGAGTGCTTTTCTAGTTATATGCTGGAATCTACAAAAAAAAAAAGTTAATTAGTTGCAGCTCCAGGCAGAAGAATGCATGTATTTTCACATTTCTAAAAGCCTGTAAATGCATTATTACTGCATATAAAAGGAGGTCGGTACATTTATTTGGTAAAATTGTTTTTTACCCAATGAAACTACGCTCCATTCTCTTGATTTATGCAGCGCATTCATCGGGATCTCACTTTCTCTCTTATCCCTCTCTCCCTTCTCTGCAAATAGCTGGAGAAAAAAGAGATTGCTTCTATTTATCAGTGTCACTCGCCACAGACAAGCGCTCTGAAAATTGATGTCTCACTGATAGCTCAGTGGCCAGTCAAACTTGAGTCTCAAAGGTCGATCAGAGAATTCTGTGGTTTTGCCTACGATGGCATGTATTGGCCTTACAAGCTTAATATAGATTAGAATCCTGACAAATAATCTGTCTAAAGGATTACACGGTCTTTAGCTCTGTTTTATTCTTGCGTTGATTTGAGAAACGCCATTAACACATAGCAAATAAACACAATTTCTTATTTGAATCATCAAAGGGAAATCATTTATTTATTTAAAATAAAGGGGAAAAATAGAGGAATATTTCTTCCTTTATTGCTTTAGACAGATTACAAGAGCCCCAAGCTTCAGCTCCCATCCGGTTTACATGAGTAACTGTCAGCTGTTCTGCCTTTAGTAGAATGCGCACATGGAAAATATATTTTTCTTCTGCTGCAACTGATACATTTTTATTAAAATGCTCAAAACTGTCAGTGCTTCTCTCTTGAGCCATCTGTAACCAGGCATTTTAGTATAACACGATAACTTCTTCATTTATGGTTATGGTATCATTTTATATGCAACCAACAGCGTTTTTCATCGAACCAACTGGAGATGCAAGAAAAAAAGTATCTTCCAACAAAAAAAGTGGTACAAACAGCTATTGTAGATTAATTTCATGAAAACCTTTTCACGTCACATGGCTCTGGAATAACTACAATGTAGTCACATGACATGTCTATGAATAATTTTGTTATAAATAAAACCACAAAAGGTGCATTATGAATAAAATTCCATTAAATCACAGGGCACATTTTCTGTTGAAGCTCTTAAGCATATTGCAGTTGCACTAGTGTTAGAAAAGACATTTACAAAGAGCGATAAAACTGTGTGTTTTAATGCTTTACTTGAGTTACAGTCTTGTCCACAGTCTGAAGAAACAGGTGTTAACTTTCCTGTTATGTTTAGAATGAAATCTGAAATTCAGCATGTGTGATCGTTTGTGTTTTTGTCTCTGTTCTGATGTGTATAAATGTGTTTTTCAGGCCACAGATAAGGACACTGGGAATTACAGCGCCATGGCATACCGCCTAATTATCCCGCCAACAGCAGAAGGCCAAGATAGTTTTGTTATCGAGACCTACACAGGTGTCATCAAGTCAGCCATAATGTTCCGAAACATGCGCAGGTCCTACTTCAAGTTTGAAGTTATTGCTACAGATGACTATGGGAAAGGTCTCAGCAACAGCGCAGATGTTGTGGTGAGTCAATTCTGTTTGTATCTTAAAATGGACATATTCTACAATGTAGAAAAAAACATATGCTGTGATTATTGTTGTTATCTACACTGCTGATTACGATCTACTAGCCCTTGATTTATGTCACATATTAATTGCATATTGTTTCCACAGCTTCGTGTCTCATCATTTCAACAGGAAAGTGCCACTTCTCTGTTCATTAATACAACACACCAATAAAAATGTAAAAAAAAAAAAAAAGAAAAGAAAAAAGAAGAAAAAGAACCATGCCACTGATGATGATTCCTGCCAAGCTCAATTTGCCTGCATTGACTGTAAAATAGTTGCTATTATTCATCTGTAACTCTGCAGGGATTTTTGGCAACTCTGGCATCATTCGAGTAATCTGAGCTTAAAATTGAACTCTTTAGCAGAAGGCTTATAGCAGTTTGTAAAAAAACATGATGATTTTTGTGTTAGTTTATGTAAAGGTAGTTACAACAGGGGATGTTTTGGTAAAATATATTCTCCTTAATAATTAGCTTACATTGTTTTTTCACTATTTTCTGTTAACAGCGTATATAATTATGTGTGCATTAATCCATGAGGCACATCTTTGTACATCCCTGTGTGATTTTCTATGAGTCCCCTTTTCTCTGTGTCTATTTTTTTCTCTCTCTAATAATTACCCCACCCACCCGCTGTGATTGGGCTCAGCTTTGCCCCCAATTCAATGCTTATCTTTCCTGATTGCGGGCAGGCTTATTTTTCGTTTCAGTGAAATATGTCTGGCTAACAAGCCTCTAACGAGACACGGGGAAGGTCTGGGACGTCGCCTGGGTATGAGAGCACAGTGAGTGCTTAACCGCGGTGCTCGTTAATTTTCAAGGGGAAACCTAATTTCACAGGAACCGCATGGGAGATTTGGCTGCAGTGCACAAAGGCTGTTACCTATGCACTTAACTGCGGCATCAGAATTAGGTCCTGTTAAGTTTACCGCATGGCACCAATACACGCAGGCAATTATAATGTCTCCTTTGGTCCATTGAAAATGCGTGAAAATGACACAACTGAGCTCAGAACAGGCGTACAGTCACTGATGTAGCTGTTATTGATCTTACTCTTTGGTGTTTCGTTTCTCTCTGGTTTCAATAGGTTTCAGTGGTCAATGCGTTGGACATGCAAGTAGTTGTGTCAACTGTCCCACCCACTCTAGTGGAGGAGAAGAAGGATGAGTTAATTAGGTAAGTAACGTATTAAGTGACTGAGTCCTCAAAGGCCTAAACAGCCACTGGTAACCAAACGCATCCACTGGTCTACAATGTTTAATAACTGTTGAAGCACTAATCCTCTCAATACATGGAAATAATTCCAGTAAAATGCAGTTTCTCAGCTTTTTATGGTCATCAGATATGACTTGTTTGGATATTTAGAGGCTTTGTAGTGAATGTGGAAACACTGACATTTTCTGCAGCATTGATTCACCAATAAAATCCATGCACTTTGACAAATGGCAGTGAACGGAGACGCCTGTTTTATGTACTTTTCTCTGAAAAGTCCATTTTCTCTGTTTTGTTATAACTGTTGCATTTACTTTGAGTTTTTATGAACATCTGCATGATCAGTAATTTAAAGTTAGGAAATTACCAGATTTTCACTAAAAAAATGTAAAATGCAGAGGATGATGTTATAATAAATGGTGACAAGTCATTTAGGAAAGGACAGATGTAGAGAAAACAAATTTGGAAGCCGCTACTAAAATAGTTCAGGGTGTTTAAAGGTTAAATATAAAAAATTAAATCACGCTAACTTTTTCATCTCAGAAATATTTAATTCTTAGTTGCAAAAAAGAAAACTACCTCTCGACCATAACAAATTAAAAAAGTGCCCTTCTTCTGGTACTGGAGGAAAAAACATCTGACCTTGACTAAATCAGGCATCTTAATTTAGAGATAGACTTAGAGGTTTTGATTTATGTGAATTTGTAAAAAAAAAAAAAACACATTTTACAGTCTTATTGTGTGTTCACACCCTGAAAGTAATATTTGCTAAATTAGACAAACTTCAGACACTGCTGCTTACATTTGTTAGACTTGACAGTTTCCTTCTGTAGGAACCAGCGATGGTCGACATGCTTGAGTTGAACCTCCATTGGTTTCCAGTTCAGAAATATCTGAAATTGTTCACAATGCTCACATCAGACCATCACCTGAAAAAAAAAATCATTTTGAGTGACATTTTATAAATTACTGTTCAGATGCCTTTGTTGTGTTCTCAACTAGTTGTTCATCATTAGGGACTTTATGGCTGGCCAGAAAATCTTGCCCCACTTGATCAAATCTTTCCCAAGCTGTTAATTCAGGAGATTTGAGGGGAAAACTGCAGGTTTCAGCTCTGCATTGAATTTTTATTTCTGGGATTGAGCGCCATCTGAATTTTCATCTGTCAACACTGGTTTGTAGGGCCTTGACAAAACAAACATTATACTCATCGCTCTGTTTTCAGTTACTCTGTTCTCTCCTCCCTCTGACCTTACACTTGATTAACTCACCTGGTTAATCTCCTCACCTGTGAATGCAGCTGCTGCTCTTTAGGTGAGGTGTATATATTCAACCCTCTGCTGGCTGTTCTTTTCTGGATTGTTCTTCGTGCCTTCAAGACTTTCCAGCGTTTATTCCTGTTCTGCATACCTGATCTGATCTGGACCGTTCCTGACCCTTGTCTGCCTGCCTGATTCCTGACCCTCCCTGGTTTTTGACACCAATCTTGAGCTTTCCCCTGGTAACTTACTCGTCTTCGTCCCAGCCTCCAGTCCCAGTATTGACCCGCTTTCCGTCCTTGGTCTCGTCTTCTCCACTGACCCTGGCTTCGACCCGTCCTCCATCCCTGGTCCGTCTTCTGCCTCAGCCTACTGGTCTTCATATGGATTCACAGTTCTGACCGTTCACCTACCCTCAACTTTCCCACTGCATGTCCCTGTTTGGTGGTTGGAGGATTTCCCTGGAGGTTCTACCCCGTGTGTCACCATCTGGTCTTGGGGGTTTTCCCGTCTTTGGACTTCACTTCTGGCTATCTCTGCTGTGTCTTTAATAAAGACTATTGATTTTAGTGGTTTGCATTTAGATCCGCATTGTATCTGTTAAATTTATTTATTAAACGGTGCATAAATCAGAATAATTGAAGTAACCATAAGGTGAATCCTTTCAGTCACTGGCATTATCAGTGTATTGTGTGAACGAAGAAGGGCATGCTGCCGCAACAAGACTAAAGCCCTGTCCATCCAAAGATGGCTTCATACCTGCAAAAGTCTTGTATCGGGTCTTGAATCTAGCCTGCCGAGTCAGACTGTCATATGAAATTCATTGTCTGGGTACGGTTCCATAGGGACAGTTCAAGCCAACGGTTGGATCAACGGTTGTCTTTCAGTCTTCTCTGCACATAATGGGTCAGCACTGAGCATCTGATATTGCCGTAGATGGGTCAGAAGCCAGCTACGTCAGAATAAGCCGCTGAGGGACACCTTGTGCGTTTAAAAACTGATGCTTGGTCAAGGGTGTTGGTATTTGACGCCCTGGAAATGAGACAGCTTTGTGATTCCCAACATTGTGCGAAGCCGCGCCCAACAAACTCATTGCACAGAACGTTTATTGGCCCGATCGATCTTGAACCGAAGCCTGCAGAAGCTCTATGGTGGGTGTCTAGACCAACTTTCCAAGCAAAAAAAAATGTTGCCACTAGAAGCGGACGAGAGTTTTAGGGCATCTTTTATCCACTCAAAACTGGACATTTTCAGTGACTGCAACCGCCACTTTTTGAAACCAGGTCCCAGAGTAGATACATCTGAAAATGCATCTTCGTCTGTATGACCAAACTGAAACTTTTTTTTCAAACAAAACAAATAGACAAAGTCTGTTTCAAGTCACCCAAGGTGAACTTGCAGACAATAAAAAAACTAAATGACATCAAATATTAAAACAAAACATCAGCCTAAAAAATGAATGTGACATGGCCTGGCATTTGTACTCCATTGTTTTCAGTCATTTACAGTGGTTTCGTGTGAATGCAGATATTTTCTGAAACAACTCCGTGTTTACAGAGCATTTGTTTGGAAAACAAAGAAAGATATTGGATAGGAAAGTCTTTCATGTGGACGTTGCCTCCTAGACTGTAAATCCTGTGGCCACAGCCAGGTAGCACAAGAGAAATCAAGCCCCCTGATTAGTTGCTGAGGAGGAGATGGAGAAAGAGACCAGGCAGGACAGAAAACAAAGAGAAAAGTCTCACTGAGGTTGTTGCACATCACAGAATTTATGGAAGAAAACGTTTGGTGTGATTTGACCTGGGCTGATTGTAAATCTTGCTGTGATAGTGAAATTTTCAGCTTCAAATTTGGAGCAAGCATGGTTAGGTAAACCTCGATAAAACAAGCAGTGCCTGACACAACAAACCCTGGCCCCTGCAAATGTTTTACCTGATTTTCCCTATCTCTTATCATTCTGAAAACACATTTTTGGTGACTACCACCTTGACCTTTGACCTACATTCACCAAAATTTAAGGGATCTGTTCTGGACCACCCCACACCTTTTGTAAAAAAAAGAAAAAAAAATCATGGAAATTGGTCCAGTAGTTTTTGCGTAAAGTTGCTGGAAAACAAACAGACAAAAATAAATAACAATCCCCCGATCTCCTTTCGGAGGTCAGGGTAATCAGGTATTTTTCTTCCTGCAGCAAAGTCAGTATTGTTCAGTCCGCTGAAAAATCTATCAGATTCACTTGAGCACATTCATTCCTACTACCTCACATTCATGCTTTTAACAATACTTATAAAAGTACCTATCAGTAGTGGTATATACAGTCACTCTCTTATCAAAACCATCTTGACTTAAACTATTTTCACTTTTAATTACCTGTCTAAGCATGTTTCAGAGTATATTTAATCCATTTTCATTAAAAAGTAAACTGCAGCCAAACATTTATCACAATGCAGCTCAGTAATTACAGACAGATTTGTGTTAAAATACTGTGGTGATGTGTACAATGTGTAAAATTAATTCTTTTGTTGTTTCAACTATTGACCCATCAATTAAAATTACTCATTAACCAGTGAGACAGTCTGTTCTCCAGTGTCTGTTCTTTCAAATTAATTAACGATAGCGATTCATGAAAACTATTTAGTTAATCTGAACGGAAAATGGCTGTTAATTGTTGTTTCTCAAGTGATCGCTGTGTCTCCCCCACACAAGAGACACAGTTCTGATGGAAAAACACACGCATTAGTCATGTTAAGCTCTTTACAGTGATGTCATTGAAGAAGTCTGTAATTTTGCACAATGTTGGTGACGATCCAAAGCCATTTTACCTGAGTGCTCACACTGTTTATCCACCTTGGCAAAGGCAGACAGCAAGGCTTTCCTTTATTGGCTGTAATTTGAGGTGTGGATTTCTCTCTGCCTGAAAAGGATTATCGGAGCCTTGCTTTGCCAAGAGCCCAGTGTAGAGAAGAAAATGCTGCCCATTGGGACAGTCATTGCCAGAGTGGGGGGTACTTAAGATTGGTGGCTCTCATATTGCTTTGGGCCTGGAGGTGGCAGAAATGGTCCACCTGTTTAGACTGTACGAGCCTGGATTTTGGCTTATGCAATAAGTTCAGGCATCATCTACCAGACATTTAAAGTAGCTTTAATCAATATTTTCAGTGAACAATGGATCAAATGACTGTGTAATATGAAAAGAGGACTCTCCAGTGAGTTTAGTGAGGGCTAAAACTTTAAAGATTATGTTCATTCCCTCACTCTCCACACATTTCCCATGGGCAGGAAGAAGCTGTCATGAACCAAACACTAGAAAATGAAAAAGTTAGCAAAAACTTTAATTTGGCATTTAGGAACTAAATGTCACATTAAAATTAACTAATAACTAATGCCAGGCCATGCCACATTCGTTTAACTATAACGAACTATATTTCTTAATTTCCTCTCAGCTTTATATTAATACTGACCTTCCTTTATGTCTGCTGGATATGGGTGTTCAGATATTTAAGTTAAAATAACATGTAAAAATTATATGTTACAGTTTTGCAGCTGAAATAGGTGTACTGTACCTATATTATGAAGGAGGTATGGATTCAGAAGTGTATGGTATATATGGTTAAAATGCTGTGGGCCATTTTGATTAATGTGTTTACTGTTAGGTAGCTTAGTCTGCAATAATACAAGGAAGACCTAAGACGGTCAAACGCATATAGCAGGGTAAAATGTGCAATGTTTACCTCTGACATGAAGTGGATTTGAAGTGTAAATGAAAAACTTTACCCCTAAAGACCCTGTGCTACTCTAGTGGCAGTTCCAAAATCTTTTTTTTTTTTCCTATTTTTAACCTTTAAGTTATTTATCAACATTTTTTTTCTCATGTTATGTTCTATATTTTGGATTCTTAAGTGAAAATAGTGTTTTTTTTCTTAGATTGAATTTACTGATCAAGTAGATATTGATAAAAGTTTGGATTAAACTTGAAGTTTATTTTAATCAAACACAGAGAAAACAGAAGAAAAAGTGACTTTTAAAAAAATAAAATAAAATCTACTCATTAATTGAACATAAACCAAATGTCTCTATCTACTGTCACTGATCTAACTCAACTGAGTTTTATAGGTTTTATGTTTACATGGTAACTACGGAGCCTCTGAACATCTAAATGGGTCATATATGATGACCGTGAAAAGATGACAAACTGTATTTTACATTATTATTTACATGCATTAAAAGGATTAGTGGGTCAACAGTTATAAAACATTTTATATCAGTGATTGACTTTGGTAAAAGGTGGATGTTTGGGTCTTTATGGTTTAATTAGTTCCGTGCTTAATGTATTTTGCTTATTAGTGCTCATCATATTTACTCAAAAAGAAATACTGTTTTATTGCATTTTTTTATATGGAGATAATATTCTGTATTCTGTGTTACTTCTGTCCCAAAATGGGGGATTTATCTCTGTCTCAATTTTCATGTTAAAAATAAAGTACAGGCCTTGAGTACATGTGCTCAGTTATATTCTACCATCTACCTTGTAACTCCTTCACAGTAGCACCTCCATGAAATCCTCATTTCACCCACCTTTTCAAAATGCATCAAGGAGGTGCTATATTTTTCCAAAGTGGGAAAAAATGTGATTGACTTTAGCTGCAGCCTCTGGACTCCTTTTCTGATCTATGTTAATAGTACAATCTGCCATGTTTCTCTTGACTTAGTAATGTGTTTTACAGTATTGGTGTGCCTTAGCGGTTTTGACCTATCATGATGATTCTTTTTAATTGTTTATTTATTTATTTGTAACGTTTAAAGTGGGAATTTTGACGTCTAATTTGTATTTATTTACTTACCTACTTATGTTACTTCCTTTTTTTTATTCCTCATGCTGTTTGTCAATTTGTTTGACTTTTAGATCAAACAAACTATGTTCTTTGCTTGTATATCTGAAAAAAAAAAATAACAAAAACATACAATAAATATAATGTCAAAAAAATAACCAAAAGCAATAGTACCTACATACAGCAGTTATACAGTATGTGTACAGTTTGTTCTGCTGCCCCCATGTGGTAAAATGACCCGTCTTTACAACTTCTATCATATGATTGACCTGTGTTTTTGTCTTTCAGTATTTTGGAACGACATGTCCAAGATCAGATTCCAGGTGCAAAAGTGATAGTGGAGTCCATCGGGCCTCGGCGTCACGGTGACGGGTTTGAGCTTGAGGACTACAGTAAATCAGACCTGATGGTGTACGCCATTGACCCGCTCACAAACAGGGCCATTTCACCCAAGGAGCTTTTCAAGTGAGTGGGTGAATTTTATTACAAGATATACAGCCTGCCATTTGCTTTAATTTGATGTTCTAATGTCCCGCTGTGCCGCATGTTTTTCCTGCAGTCTCTCTTTACCCTCCGTCCTAACAGTGAGTCAGCACAAATCTCCCTTTCAGGCTCCCATTGGTCATCTCTGATACAGCGTTTCCTTCCGTAGCACGACTTTCTTGAGGAGAATTTGTTATTCTGCAGGTGCACCACATCCGTCATATGCCGGTGGAAATAGGCAGATAAGGGACAAGAGGAGGGTGAGAGTGTTGTTAAGACTATCAGTTCATCAGCCTGCCTTGATGGCGCCTCAGAAGCTTTTCTAAATATCGAAAGATATGACTGCAGTGCAGTTTACCTTATGCAGAAAAATGATTTTTATGAACATGAGGTCTGTTAAAGTAAAAACATTGACTACTGAGAGGCTATCATTATGTGCTATAAATGCATCTTGGAAAAATTCACAAGACATTTTTTATCTCTTGAGAAGAACCGCACGGCTTTGTGAGACTAAGATACCACTTGAGGACAATGTAGCCTCAATTTTTCAGTTTTCTTAGCCCATCTGTGAAGGCTCAGATGTTAAAAGGCAATTCAGCCAGTGCATAAGAAGTCCCAGTCAATAGAAAATGTGTATTTCTGAGCTGTCTTTGCTCTCTTAAACATTTGCTCTCATTTTGGACTGCAGACCTCAACATGCCACCGCGCTGTTTCTTCTTATCCATTTATCCCATACCATTTAGCCAAATCCCTTCTTTGATGAATTGGATTATGACAATTTCGGTTCATTTGGAAGTCATCCACTCCAAATGACATTTAGAGGGACTTATGACTGTGCTGAATTAATCTATAAATGCCTTATAAACCCCTCACCACACACTTTATATACTTTTCTCAGACGGTTATTAACATTTTCTCACATTTGTCTCTTGTTTAAACCCTCTTAAAGCCCCTATGTGTAGGATTTCAAGTAATCTATTAACAATTTTAGGTTATTTTATTCAAAAGTATTACTTAATTAGTAATCACTAATTAAGAGGGGCAGGTTTCAGAACCACGATACATGTGGAAAAGGGGGCGGGGTTTGTTATACCTGCCGCTATTAGTTTGAGAAGAAAAAGTTGAATAATGTCTGAGAAGGTCTTTAGAAAAAATTTCCATGTAGAAATTTTCAAAAATTGGTAAAATGGAAAAAAAAACAAAACCCAAAAACAAATAAATAAAAATCCATCCATCAAACTGTCTACTGCACTTTTACTCATGTGTCATGTTTTAAAAGAATCAGGTGAAGAATTGGTCAGAAAAGTGGGTTGAACAAACAAGATGATTATTATGTAATTACTATTATTATTATTATTATAAAATTATAGGTTTATTTTTCTGGCTCGATTCATGAAAAAAAAAGTTCATTTCTGTGTAAAAGCCAAAGGTTTGGTCTGTAAAATATTTTCGGTTGTGAACTCTATGATGATGTTAGTTAAGTGTCAGTAATGATCACCTGCAAACATGGGGTTAGTTTGTGTAATAACTGTGAATAAAGGCTGTTGTGCGTGCGTGTGTGTGTTCGTGCACACACATAATGAAGCCAGTCATTTTGACAGACGCCTACTTTCGGAGTAAACTTGGCAATTCTCAGACTCTGTAACCTTTGAAAGTGTGAATTCTCAGACCTGCCACTCAAGCAAATCTCAAACATAACAGCTCGAAAATATATAAAAATAGAGAAAAAAAATCAGACTTGGTTAAAGTCCAGTTCCTCAGTGTAAAAAAGCAGAATTCTCACTAATGTGCTGTAGTGGGTTTTTTTTCCCCCCACCTTCTGTCACTCAAAACTAAAGAGGAAAAAACAAAAAGCATGTGTCAGTTTGCGGAACACGTTAGGTGAGTGAAACGAGAAGATGCAGAAACCAGCAGAGTGAGGCCCACGTAGTAACGATGATACATGACAACAAACCCACTGATCAACATGAATGGTCAGTGCCGTGATGCCCCGCCCCCCCCCCCCCCCCCGGCCCCCCCCCAGGTGGGGCGCAGTTTGGAATAACGGTGCATTTTGGAATAAACGTCCAAAATGTAACAACTTTTTCATTTCATTTTGTAATAAACTCCTGTATTTGATAATAAACTGTCCCAACGCAACGACAATTTCCAGCAAAACCAAACGAAAAAACCTGGAATTTCCAGTATATTCTCTGTTAATGCAACTTTTGAATAGTGTACTGATAGTAATTGCTAAGTACTGCTACTAGGCTAATACAGTGGTACTAATAATAGGCCAAGCTTTGTCCAAATAATTGGTCGTAA
>JAPTYR010000008.1:28157722-28172835 GCA_029814505.1 Siphamia roseigaster | reverse complement strand
TTTCCTTAACAAACTTAAGAGAATCTTGTTTTTTTTTTTTTAAGGAAAAATTAATTGAACTAAAAATAAGAAACTACTGGTAAAAAGGAGAAAGGTAGAACAGGTAATAAATATTTCACATAATAAAACTTATTCAGCTAAAAACAAAACAAAGTGTTCAGTCACTTGATTAAGCATTAATGAAGCATAAATAAAATTATGTCAGTGCAAAAAGTAGCAAAGAGCTTACACCAGAAAAATAAACTTTTAAAAGAATTGTGCAAAATATGTCCATCTATTAATATAGTTTAATGAATAATCTCTTGCGAAGATTGACAGCTGTTTTCAGACATGAAGCAGGTGGCATGTGTGTATGTGTATAGTGAGGGGCATGCACGCAGTCTGGTGCCAGGGTGCACGTGCATGCGTCTGTCAGGGCTGCATGTGCACAATTGTGAAACAGTGGGATGGTCTATAATCAGGGTTGTTCTATGTTTGGGTCAATATGGTACTGTGGCATGCGCACACACCACACAGGTGCACGAGAGGAAAGGGGAGTGTGTGTAAATATCTGCAGAGCCACACAGGCTTTTCCTTAGAGCAGAAATGGATGGAATAAGCTGCTCTGAAAAACATTACATTACACCACAAAAAAAGAGTTTTCTGTGACTTTATGCCGCATTTAGTTTTGGTGGTTTGGACGACATTTTTACAGCATTTTAAAGACATGTTGGGGGAGTTACTCTAAGGGCTCACTCACACTAGGGTCAAAGTCCCGGGCCCAAGTCCATTTGCCCCTAAAGTCCAGATTAAAAGGTAAGTGTGAGTGCAATCGATCCGTGCTTGGGCGCAGTACGGATCCCCGGTTTGGCCCACTTCGCAGAGGTGGGCCTCGGCCTGGTATGGTTGGCCACACATGCGCACAGCTGCAGCGAGAATCCGACGCACGAGACATAATCATGCTGTAATCACGTACAATGACGTATAAAGTAAGCGCACATAACAACCAGAGCGTCTGTAGTTACAGCCTGAGGGGGAGCAAGACGGAGCGCACTGGGACGTTGGCTCCGGCAGCTATTTATTCAGGATCCGGTGATCCGCCACCTCTGTTGACTATGTAACAAAATAAAAAAAATTAATTAAATAAATAAATTCAAGTTTATTTAGTGTTAATGTTCGATTTTGATGTTTGCAGTGTGCAAGTCTTTGTTTATTTTCATGCCGGAGATAGATAACTATTTTTCCAGGACTGGTGTATGTTTGTGTTATTTTATCCGGGTCCATCCCAGTCCTTCACTGGCTTTAGTTCTATTCTCTTGCTTTGTTACTAAATCCAGCATTAAACATAGGAATTTGTACTCTGTCTGTTTTTGAGAAAATCCGCGACTGTTTCCTCAGCTGTGGATATCAGTACACTACAGGACAGTGTCGAACAGCGTGTGACGTTTGCCGACGTGATGACGTAAATTTTGGCTGGGAAGTGGACTTGGGCACAGATCGATTTGGGTCGTGTGAGTGTGACCGAGCGTGGGAAAGGGGAGGGGGGCAATTAGGCTTTAGTACGGTACGGATCAACTGGCCCTAGTGTGAGTGCAGCCTTAGTGTTTTTAAAACATTCAATAGTCTTCCATAGCAGACCTGAGTAGGTTTAGGGCTTTATAATGACTAAGAACCATTAAGCTGTTAATATGCTAATAAGTAGCTTGTAAATAGTAAATGCATACAGATTGTCAGGCTTATAATGAAAGGTAGTTTGCTGCTGAGTCATTAAGATAACTGTATTAGTTGATGTGTTTTCATAGCATCTGGCTAAAGATTTAATACAAATATCGTATATAAGGTCCCTGTGATGGGTCAAGATTTCTTCCATTGTGGTGATTTCAGGTATGGGTCTAACACACTCGTCTTTCTCCACGATATTACCTTATCACCCATCTTACCCAAGTTCCCTCCTGTGCAAACCGTCCTTCGGCAACTGTCTGCTGGGCCATTTTTCTTGATGCTGCATAGAGGCAGCAGTAGCCACGAGCCAAGCCCACCGATCATCCATCAGATCCCAATCCTTTCATCCACTCTGCCTTGGAGGTGTGGCCATATGGCTGTGCCCTGTCCCTGGTCTCAGCCCATAATAACAGATTACAGTTCTCCAGAGGAAGCTCACATCATTGCTTGGCGATATATCTGAGTGTGAATGTTGTCGTTATTTATGGGTCCAGACAGGTTACAGTTGTACACTAGTGAACCTGGAGGTTTCAGCTCCGTTACTTTCCGTTTCACATGGTCTTGTATTAAGTGCACTGTTGTCCTCAAGAGCAGCTGTCACTTGTTTACATGCATTTTTTTAGGGTAAACCTCACAATTTTCTTGCCTCCGCCTCTGTCTGAGACATACAGAGACTCATAATAATATCGTAACCAAAGAAAACTTCATTGAATATCTTTGACTCAGTAATTCCTCCATCAATCACAATGTCCTTTTCATATCTACTAGGAGATGTTCTCGATATGTCTGTATAAACAATGACTTATTTTCCTTATCCAATCTCTCCAAACCTCTGATATTTGCATTCATTGTCTTTTTTTCTGTTCCTGTTTGGATGTGATGACAGAAAAATAACAGCCCACACCATTGTGATAACTTTGTGGCATTAGGCGCCCTTTTTAGAGCTGAGCAATATCTGCAACTCGGTAATTTAACACGTGAAAACGCACAGTAAGTAAAACTGAATTTCCCGTAGTGGTCAGCAGAATACACATCCGCTGGTCTTATAGACTTAACATTTCATTTAAAAGAAAATGTTGCTGTCAATCCATATTCATTATTTGTCTTGTTTCCTTCTTTCCGCAGGAGGCGAGGCCAAGGTAGACAGGTAAGCATTCTTATTGTGATGCATTTTTATCTTATTACTGTTGTAAAACGTTTTGTCACTCTTCAGGCAGTTTGAAGCAGCTTATATCCTATTATTCTTATCTATCCACTCTTCTGATAGAAAACACTAAGTGAGATTAAGATGAGATTGTAGCGATAGGACTCCTAACACTGACATTACCGTTAAGGTTGATTTGAAAGTCTGTTGAATTCTCAAATGTTGCTGTCAAACAACAGATAAGCATTTGGAAGAGGGTTGTTTTTTTTTCCTCCATTGGGAAAAAAACACACCAGGGCGCAAACGTTTCATTTAAATGTTCACCTTCAAATAGTCTGACCATCATAGTTATTGCTGGATGTCATATTTTCAATGCATTAACATAGAGATTGTGTCTTAATGTACCACTTGGTCAACCTCTTGCCTCTTTTTCCGTAGTTTATTTCCATCAATATTTTATTAATCTTTCCTACTTGTACCCCCATGACCTCCATCAACTTGGCAAATATTACAGATCTTTTTTCTTTTTTTTCCCTAGCATCAAATTTTAAAAGGTTAAAGCCTTCCATGTGCTTGTGTGTCTCCTGACCATCCCTTCTTTCCATTACCTTATTCTTCCTCTGTACTAATCTTTGGCAGCAACAGCAACTGCTGAGGCCATCTCTTCTGAGACCTGAGGTAGAAACATTCCTGCTTTTCTTAATTCACAGGGATTGTAGTCACTCTGCTCACCCTGTGCTCTTCTTCTGCTGCCTTTCACCGAGGAGTGCTGAGTAATTTCTCTGCTTTTCTAAAATGCAGGAGCTCTCCATGGAGTCAGGCATCGATCCCGGCCAAGACTACTACTCACAGGACTACTATAATTATGACCAAGGGTGAGCATACAGCCTTCTGACTATTAGATTTACTAATAGACGGCTGTGATATCAATTTTTCTATTCATAGTTAGGAAAAAAAAAGAACATCTTTAAATGTTATTTATCATGACCTTCTGTCTTAGCTTTGAGTACTCAAGTCTTTTGGGGCTGAGCGCATTTTTTAGAAGTTTAGTATAAATGATGAGCATGACTCCTCCCTCGGCGGTACATACCAGCTGAGTGTTTACCCTCTCTACTCCCCTAAAATGAGATCAATTATGCTGCCTTGAGAGGGGCACCTGAAAGCATAAAAGTGTTTTCCCAAAGCTTAATGGAAAGAGGGTGTTTTTGGCTTGGGTGCTACACTACCCATATGGTCCACAGAGGAAAAACATGGAACTGAAAGCTGTAACAGCTGCTAAGAAATTGTTATTCATTAAAGGCTCTTGCTCTATGGCAGGTGACGTTCACCACTCTGCGGAATTGCACCGCAAGTTTATCTGAACAGGAGCAGCTTTTACACCCCTGCAGGCCTAAATCAGTACAAAAAAAAGTCTGACAAATGTTGGAAATTTGTCCATACTGAAATTAGGCTTTTTAATTGCTGCTGCAGTTGTTCATCGACTTACCTCGCCTGTCAGGGCTCGGCTGAGTCTAATTAGCTCAGCTGTTACTCAGTCTCTGAATCACTCCTCTCGTCCTGTGCAACATGCCGTAATTATATTTTGATGATATGTCAGAAGGACCATTGTAAAAGCTACTGTTGCCACTAAGTGTCCCGTCACTCTGACCAGATGCCTCTGATGTGTTTTTGTTTGCATTAAGGGGTGCAATTTAACAGCAGTTAAGCTCTTAATCCAGCAATCAACGAAGCGTGTACTCCACAGAGCCATCCTCATGCATTTAGGAAGGTGTCTGTGACTCAAATTGCCTTCCTTTGCTCTTTGCTTCAGGCTCATCTTTAATTTAGTGTTTTAGAGTAGGAGGAATAATCCACATGTTCAGTTTCAATAATATATTTGAGCTAATTTTGTCCTGATTCACATTAATACAAATAATCCTATGCTACAACATAATATCAAGTATGAACCATATTTCACCGGCACTATTTAAAGGTCCTTTTCTAAAGTTATTAAAAAAAACTGCTGTGTAAAATGAAAAACATTTTACAATGGAATATCTCTCTTTCTGCCATCATCAGCCAGAATAAATAAAATATACTGCCACCTCTTGGTTCAAGAAGAAGTTTGACCAGTTAGTAAACAAATGCTGCCTGTTGACAATAATTTGTAGATACACACAAGATGGAAAACTGTAATCGAAAAGTCTGTACAACAAATTTCACAAACTAATTTGATGTAAATCAAAGGTAATGACTCATAGAATACAGCTGCAGATTACATTCCATTTCTGACAATACTTAAGACTATCCACATCATTGTCTCTACTGTCTTTAGTTCTCATCTTGTAAAAAGTCACCATCACATCCTCCTCACATGCTGCCTACACTATTAAGCCTGAGTCCCTACCCTTATTGCTGCATGACATGTAATAGTCAGACTCCACCAAATGAGTCCAGTCTCATATCTAACACTTTCCTGGTGGAGGCATCATAGCCAGAAAAACAAGTTATACGATCAGATTCTCATTTTGTTTCAAATGATGTTTGGTAAGTAGTAAGTTTATTTATAAAGCTCCTTTCACAGGTAAAAATCACAAAGTGCTGTAGATAAAATGGGTGCAGTAGAACAACATAAGACTAATTTTATAAAATAAATAAAAAGGTTAAATCCATCAACCTAAAGCTTTCCTAAATAAAAAACATCTTGAGATGCTCTTTAAAAGAGTCCACTGAGTCGACCAAATGGGGGGACAGGTCATTCCAGAGTCTGGGGGCTACAGCCTGAAAGGACAGTTCTCCCCGGGTTTTAAAATGAGTCTATGAGACCTTTAGGAGGCTCTAGCCTGAAGACCTAAGGATGCACCCAGAGGAGTAGGTGCACACAGAAAGTGACTAAAATTTTAAAAACTATACGAGAATTATAGCTGCAGAATTGTGTACCATCTTACATCTGTTGAGAGTCATCCTATTGATGACATCTTATTTAAAAAGTGAACATGGAATTGCTGTAATCAATACGAGATAAGATGAAGGCATGAACAATCATTTCAAAGCTCTGATTTTTACAACATCCTTCTTACTTTAGAGATATTTCTTAAGTGATAAAAAATAGTTATTGATCTGCTGTCGGGAGTGACCCTCCAAAGACATAGCCTAATCAAACAACCCCAAGGATTATGAGGCTGGGTCTAACAGATGAGCCCACAGCACCAAGGTGTTTTTTTATTAAATTTGTAGAGCCCTAAATCCCAACCGGGTTGCTTCAGAGGGCTTTACAGAGTTGGTTTTAAAAAGCAGTCAATGAAAAGTACAGTAATGAAAGAAACAGATATTGTCCCAAGCATCCCCTACCCTTAGACCCTCCTTCGTAGCAAGGAAAAACTCCAAAACCCAGTGGGAAAGGAGAAACCTCCAGGAGAACCACAGTGAAGGAGAGACTCCTTGTCCACTCAGGGACAGGCTATAGATAAACATCCATATGCCGATGTAGATCCAGTCTGTGAAGATGCAAGCTGGGCGGGGTCATCCATCAGACAGGACAGGGGGATCTTTTATCAGGAGCAATGATCAGAGTTTTTCTCTGTTTGAGTTCATCTGAAGATAATTTGAAGAGAGACATTTTCATGCCAGACATTTCAGGAATACAGATAAAAAGTGAAACTGTTGAGTCACTGAAAGAGTAATGTGAATGAATATCATCAACATACAAGTGACAGGATACATTTCTAAAACCACGAGTCAGCTGACCAAAAGACGTCAAGTACAACAAGAACAAAACAGACCCCAGAACAGAACCCTGGTCAACTCCACAAGTCAGGTTGGGCACATTGGTTGGACATTATATTGTTCATAGCAACATTAGAAGTTCTTCAATTTATAGATGAGGAAAACCACTGGAGGACAGACCCAGAAAAGCCCATTTCTGATTCAAGTCGTTCAATCAATTTGTGATCTACAGTATCAAAAGCAGAAATCAAATCCAGGAGAAGTAAAACTGTGTAGTAACCTGAGTCTGCAGCCATCATCACAGCACTAGAAACTGTCACTGAAGCAGTTTCTGTCATTACTTATTAATCCAAAGTTTTCCATCTAACCATATGTTTTCTTTAATTTACTGGATAATTTTGGTTCACAACTTGGTAAACAGTAACTGTAGTCTCCCACAACATCTAGTAGGTTTGTAATTAAACTCTCATTTGGCCTCTACTTTTGTGCTATTTTCCTTTTCTTTTATTTGTCTCACTTCTGGCATTTGAAACTTGTGAAGTGACTTTTAGAAACATCAGCAAATCAGTACAGCAATTACTGCTTATCAGATCAAAGATATGCCAAATCATGAAAAGGATTTGGTCCAGACAGATGGCCTCGACTAAAAAAAAATGGATAATGAGGAAAAAGTTCAGGATTCAAGTATTAACTACACATGTTGAACTTAAACACACACATTTTAAAGCTGTGCATCAGGTTTCTATCCAGCAAGCCTCCACAAAAGTGTAATTATTTTATTGTTATCTCTAATTTCATAGTGTTGAGTAAAAGTGGGTCACAAATTTGTGTTTGTATAATTATGGGTATTGCAATAAGATTTGTATTATGAATTGCCAGTAAAATATTTGTAATGTTCATATTTTGTTTTTATAGGTATGACTATCCTCCATATGGCAGTCGCAGGAGATTAATACCGCCTATGTATGACGAATATGGAGAGATGATCATGGAAGATGACAGTTACTACTATGGTGGCCCTGAGGTATTATCCATTGTTGCATATAAAGTTTATTCATACACTGATAACGTTGTGCATAACAGTTGTAGATCTAAATGTAGATCTGAAGTTTGACTATAAATGCTGTGTTAAATCCCAATATTGTGATTCTGTTATGTTTAAAACAGTTTCTGAACTAAATATGACTGTCTTAGGGCCGAGGCAGAGGCAGAGGCAGAGGTCGTGGTGGCATGCGAGGTAGAGGCCCACCCAAGAGGGTTGCATTTAGAGATATGCCACCAGAGGATGAAATTGAACAAGCTGAGCCAGCAGAGGAAGGCGAGCCTTCTAAGGCAGCCAAAAAACTGAAGTCTGTCATGAAACTCAGTAAACTGCTGGCAGCCAGCAAGGGAGAACCATCTGAACCCGGACCTTCTTCTCCATGGAAGAAAGCCAAAATGTTGAAGATGTTTGGCAAGGGGAAAAAGGACGATGACTATGCCAGACTGATGTCTGCTCGCCGCATTGACAGCCAGGAGAGTCTGACTGATGGGCCGCCATTTACGGGACCAATTGACACTAAGTCTGAAGTTCGCAGCAAACTTGGCAAAGTTTTGATGAAAATAAACCTGGGCAACAAGTTGAGTGCCCGGAGGAGGTCACAGAGCGATATAAGTCATGTGTCAGGCAGCGAGAGAGATGAGGAGGCCTCACAAGTAGCCAGTGAGGGGGAGAGGTCTAAAGTGTCTATTAGTGTCACTGAAAGTGAGCCAGAAGCAGGTGCAAGTGAGAGGGGATCTGAAGAGGAAGCCTCAGAGAAAAGCAGTGTTGACAGAGATCATTTGAAAGTAGATTTAGATCGGGATGATGCCAATGAAAGCACAGTGGACTCAGAGGAAGAGCAGGAGGAAGAGCCTGGGGAATCTGAGGAGGAAGGAGGGGAAGAAGAGGAAGAAGGTGAGGAGGAAGAAGAAGGAGAAGAAGAGTCTGGAACAGAAAAAGAGTCAGGGTCTGAGAAGTCATCGGCCTCTGAGAAGGAATCCGAGTCAGAGAAGGAATCCGAGTCAGAGAAGGAGTCTGAGTCAGAGAAGGAGTCAGGATCCGAGAAAGACTCTGAATCAGGAACAGGTACCGCAACAGAGTAGGAAAGCGGTACCGAAAAAGAGTCAGGGTCAGAGAAAGATTCTGAGGAAGAGTCAGAAGAGGAGGAGGGGTCTTCAGAGAGCACGAAAGAAAGCGGATCCTCTGCTCGCTCCTCTGTAAGATCATCTGCTACTGAAGCCAGCAAGGGGAGTGACGAGAGTGGAAGTGGGAGTGGTAGCAAATCAAGTAAGACTGCTAGTGAGAGTGGCAGTGGTAGTGGCAGTGGAAGTGGTAGTGGCAGTGGAAGTGGTAGTGGTAGTGGCAGTGGAAGTGGTAGTGGTAGTGGCAGTGGCAGTGGAAGTGGTAGTGGCAGTGGTAGTGGAAGTGGTAGTGGAAGCGGTAGTGGAAGCGGTAGTGGCAGTGGTAGTGGCAGTGGAAGTGGCAGTGGAAGCGGTAGTAGTGCTGCCTCTGAATCTGGTTCAAGTGTGAGGTCATCACAGAAAAGTGGATCATCAGAGAGCGCAGGGAGTTCAGAGAAGTCTAGCGAAGAACTCAGTGAGACTGAATCAGGGACAGGGACGGCAAGCGAGACTGAGTCAGGGTCAGGAAGTGAAGGTTCAGCATCTCGCAGGTCCAGTCAGAAAACATCTGCGTCAGAGGAGAGTTCAGGTGGCAGTGAGGAAAGTTCTGCAGGTTCCCAGTCTGCAAGCGGCAGCCAGAGTTCTGGAAAGTCAGAGGGAACAGAAGAGAGTGAAGAGGAGGATGAATCTGAGAGTGCTGATGAGAGCAAAGAGTCATCCAGTGAGCAGAGCGATGAATCAACTAAGTCCAGTGCTCCCGCTGCAAAGCCTGGGTCTTCTACTCCCTACAAAGCCCCCGCTTACCAACCAGAGATCAGAAGCAGCACTGTCACCGATGAGTCCTACGAAGGCCTGTCACCCATCACTGAAGTGGACGAGGACGCCATTTCATCCAGTGGATCAGGAAGCAGCAGTGCATCAAAAGACTCAGATTCAGACTCTGAAGGAAACTCTACTGCCTTCTAAAGAGAGATAGTTTGTCGACTATGAAGTAAGAGTGAATAAAATTACCCTTGCATGGGAGTGAAGAGAACTTTACTTACCTCTACAGAGTGTTTCAGATTTTTATTTCCCATCAGCAAGCAAAAGCTTTGCTGGTTCCTTCCTGTTTGTGAAACTGACGGAATTCTCCTTTAACTTATTTCTATCTTTAACATGTTCTTTGGGTGTTTTTTTTTCTTCACTTTTTCAATATCAATATTCTCTCGTTTCCTGTGTTTTTGCATGTTGCTGTCCAATTTCATGGAGTGGAGTTTTTTCCTTCAAGTAATTCAAAACAATAAGTTATCACAAGTGTTTGTAGTCTAGTGTTAAAAGTTAAATTGTGTCTGTTAGGGAGGCAATAGATCCTTTCCAGGCATCTTTGATATGAGTACAAAACAAAAAGCAATTTCTAAACATACAAAGTGATTTCAGAGAAAGGGAAAAGGAATATTTACTCATCATTTTATTCTGATTTCAGGTTGGTACAGTTGGTACACCAAAATTAATGCCCTGAATTCAACTCTTTAGATAACCTTTAGATCCCCAATTCATTTGGTAGCTGCAGGGTCTGGTGCTGTGTCCACTGTTCACACAGGTAATGAAAGAAGCTGAACTACCAACCATTGCTTTGCAGAGACGATTAAAAGCAGTGTATTAGTTTAAGTCTTCTTTTATAGCCCTCTAAGTAGAACTATGAAGAATACCAACAGAAAAAAATAGACGAGGTGTAAGTGGATTTACACAAAGCTGAAAGTTAGCCTATTTAATGAATTTCATCAGTGTTGGAGAAAGAATTAAATCCCTCTCAGCTATCACGGCTCGACCATCAGTTAATCACAATGAATAAACTTAGTTGTCTGTTTTCTAGGTCATTTTGGCAAGAGTTGGATGAAATACCACAATATTAATCTTTATTATCCAGTTTCTGTCATCTTCTAAAGGTCATTTCCTGGCTTTTTGAGCAAACCTTAGATAGTAAACATATTGACAGAGACCCCTTCTTTCCTCTTATCAGGCTGGGAGAAAGAAGCGCATCAAGCTGGTGGTAGATCAAGAAAATGAGACCAGTTCCACGGGAGAGGAGAGCACCACAGAAACCCAGCGACCGCGGCTCTCCAACAGCCACAGCAACATCAATGGGAGCATCTACCTCGCTCAGAACGGCACCATAGTCCGAACGCGACGGTTTCCTTACCCTAACAACCTAAAGGTGGGGTCCCCTTGCCGACTGGGTAAGCAATTTAAAAAACTTGACAAATTGGGCGTAACTCATGAAGAACCTCCACCGATTATTAGCGTTGAAGGAACAGGAAACAGCAACACTGAAAATGGAACAGGTACAATTATTTCCTCCAATGTGGATGTGAACCTTAACACTCGGTCGTCCTGCGGGTCCTTGGGATCCGGCATCACAGGTCTTAAAAGTTTTGGGTCCAAAACTAATATTGCCAAGGCCTTGATTGACAGAAACAGCAGCTGTGTCAATGATGAGCAAGAGACTTCTGTGGACAACCATAAGGACAGTCGGGAGACACTGGAGTCCCACAGTGACCACACGTTGTCAGACGAGGAGGAGTTGTGGATGGGACCCTGGAACAACCTGCACATACCAATGACAAAACTCTGACTGGCCATGCAGAAAATACAGTAATTGTTTTTACTTAAGTATATCTGTCATGTTGTTTTTGTTTAGGATGAAAGAAAACAATTGTGTGCCTCAACTGGATAAGCTCAATTACTGTCAAAAACAGCTGATTGCACTTACAGACTATTTTTTTATTTTTAATTTTTTTTGTGAATGATTCAGTTTATCAGAATATATGAAAGTATGTGGAGTGTTTATTACTGACAGGGCTACTAAAGTTGGGAATACAAAGGTTTAAGGCAATGAGTGCCTCAAAGAAACATAACATTTTTGTGTGAACTGTGCTTCATTATCAAACTGTTATTCTAAGTTTCAACACTGCACTGAAGATGGGCCTCTTTCATCAAGCTTTTCTTTTCTATTCTCTGCCTCATTTTTTTTAACAGATCACACAAAAAGATTGTTGATTTTACACTGAAAGTGAGAGTTTCTAATGGTAGAAGTCTTTACAGAGAAATCATGGTAAAACGTGATTATAGAGTATTTAACGGATTAAAAAGAACTTATTTTGCTAATGTCATTTTATTGCAGATAATTAAGATTGCCATTGATTATTTGTTATTATGTCGTGATCACTTGACAAAGTCTTTTGAGAAATTTCTGAAAAATATGAGAAATTATTTTTGTCTATTTTGTATCTAACAGAGCTGGAATAATCTAACATATTACATTAAAGACATAATACTCGTATATCTGTCACAGCTGTATTTCAACAATGGAATATATGACAGTAACCCGCAGTGTTTTATATAGACCTTTCTAACTGCAGAATGTGATATTTTCAACCCCTTTACATGAAGCAGATTCAGTCTGTTGCAGATCATTTATTGAATGACACATCAGGACCCCATACAGGGGGAAAATGACTACCAAATACTGTATCAGATTCAACAATAAAGTTTTAACCTATTTTATTACAACGTACTGTGAAGCATAACTCCCTCTAAGAGCATATAATACAGAAACGAGAGCATGAAGGTGGAAAGAAATGTTAGACTTTGAAAGATAAGTCCTTGAACTGTATAACAAAGATGAAGTTAAAATTTAAGGTGGTAGACAGCAACAAAACTCAGCAGCAGGCTTATTAAAATACACTGCCTGCAAGAGGGGTCTGTCAGGAATGAAGCCCTCCCTGTGCACTGGGCTTTCAACTTTGAAGACGAGCAATGACAGGTCACCAAACATGGAGATATGGATAGCTACTGTATCCCTGACAAGAAGTGCGATGTATGCAGAGGAAGTCTGAGAAACTGACAATCTTGTTGAGCCCAATTTCTCACCCGTCAACACAAAGTGGAGGAAAAAAAAAATCTTAAGAGCCGGCTGAGATTGTAACCAAAAAAGCATGAGAATGGAAATTGCAAGCACAACCCATTCATTTGTTCCTCGGTTTATCTGAACTGAGATTGACACATCTAACACCTCCACAATGACATTTACAAAAAGTGTCCTGCAGTCAATCAAACTGCACGAATGCCAATCAAGTTCACAGACGACTTTGTAGGCACAAGTTCAGAAATGAGCAGGAGCTGAATGCCAGAGTGAAGTCGCTTGAAAAGATTGTCAGAAAATAGGTCAGGAGGGAATCTTGCTTCTACCACAACAAGCATGGTGTCCTAAAGGATCAAAACCAACCTCTGTATCATGCGGGTGGAAGACTATGGCAACAGGACCTGCAGTGCATGACTACCCGCTTGTTTAGTAGTCAGTTGTGTAAGTATTTACAGACAGCTCTGTGAAAAAATGAACAAATCACTGCAATTTCCTGTGAAATCAGCTTGTATGATACCCAATCCATTCCTGTGTCTATTGAATTCCAATACAAGCACACCTTATTCTACTTAATAAATATCTGGTCCATATTTTATTTAGGAAGGAGAAGTATAAACACCACTACTGTGGCCAGTGCTATCTATCGACTCTGACAGACAGTGTTTAAGTCCAGGCGAAAACCATTCTGTTCAAATGTGCATGAAAGGGTTCTATCTGCACTCTGACCTTTTACTTTATTTTAATTGATTAATATTTGTTTTATTGATTGTGTTTTAACTAATTATGTGTTTTGTTTTTTAAACTTGTCTCTTTTTCTATTTTTGTAAAGCACTGTGAATTGCCCTGTGTGTGAATTGTGCTATACAAATAAACCTCGCTTGCTTGCTTCTTACAATAGGCAAAAATAATGATATTAATAGTCACTGGAATCTAAATATAAAAGTAACTGGAATCCAAAAATAACTATATAAAACGTCTGGACTTCTGCTCTGACAATGTTCCCAAACTCTGAGGACTGGTTTTTCTATTAGGACAGTGCTCCTGGATTCGGCTAGACCAATAAAGGTATGGATGACAGACCAACAGATGCAGACTGTGTCATGGTCAGTCCAATCTGCAGACCTGAACCCAGTTTGAAAACATCTGGAGGAACATGGATGGTCACAAGCCATCGGACATTGATGAGCTTCTTGAATTTCTCTGCCAGGAGCTGCATAAAGTCATCCAACAGCAATAGAGGAGAGACGAGACACACGAAAGTTGTCATTGAAAATCCGGATTATTCCACCCAATATTGATTTCTGAACTTATCCCAAGTTACAACACTAGTTTCATGTTTAAAAATTAATATGAACTGGTTTTCTATGCATTATTGAGGTCTGAAAACACCTGCAATTTTATTTTATTTATTTATTTTTTGTTATTTTGACCATGATCGTGTTCTAAAAATACATGGTCTCAATAATATATATATTTTTTTTACATTTGGGCAAATGTTCGTTTTACTCAAACACATACCTAGAAATGTTCAAATCAGAGTAAGTGACAATTTTACAGTGGCCTTTTATTTTTTTTTTTCCATAGCTGTTTATCCAGATTGGATCTTAATACAGAGACTGAGGAATACAAATGTGTGGTCATAAGTTTACTAAATCAGCAAACCTCGAGGTGGTTGGGATTTTTGTACTCAGTTTCACAAAAAAGGAGTTTTTATTGTACTGTGATTGTTGGTCTGATGTCACGTGGATTACACTTTCTTGTATTTGTTTCATAGGAGCTCATGCCATGGGATCATCCATACCTCAGTGGTGTCTTGCGTGCTGAAAGGTGAGAAATTATTGTCGCATGAAGCTTATTTTTCAGCCTGCCGTCATTCGATAAAGTCACCTTGATCCGTATCTCCGTGCTGACGTTTGTAATTCCATATTGAGCTATGGTGCAAGTTGTTGTTGCATCCCGGCTCTTTCTCAGGTATCACAAGTCACAAAAGGTGTTAAGAGAGATGCATGGGAGTTGTGCGAGTGTTCTGGCATAATCCTTTCTGATTCAGGACAGTATGACATGATCAACCTCAGTCTGTTTCATCTCTTCCTGTCTATTTTGCAGCTTATCCTGTACTTTAGACAAGCACCAATTCCGAGTATTACTAAATTTGGTGGGAGTCATATAAAATTAAACACTATGTACATTTTTTTTGTATGGAAGATCCAGGTTGATAACGTCAGCCTTACCTCCCGGTCCTGGGGCATAGATCACAATATTTTAATAACACCTATATATACTGCTCTCACATTAATGCACCTCTACTTGTCGAACATCAAATGAAAGCAAAAAATCCCATCTTTCCGAATATATAAACCATTCTGGAGTGCAACAGTAACACCACATACACAAAAGGTTGTTAGTCGCATGCAGCGCGACTCTATAAGCTGCTATGTTGGTCTGTCGGTCGGTCGGAAACCGTTTTGCTTTTGGGGAGGCTGTAGCCCAAACTGTAAGGCGTAAAGTCATGAAATTTGG
>JAPTYR010000008.1:27508840-27519022 GCA_029814505.1 Siphamia roseigaster | reverse complement strand
GAAACAGAACATAATATGTTTCACAGTTGTAAAGAAAGAAATAGTCTGACATTTCTGACACCCTTCTACCTCCAGTTGGACTGCGGGGTCAAATTGACCTGAAACAGTATCTATGTGAAAGGAACTGTTTACATATGATATGCTGATTACACTCATTAAGGCTAGCAAAAAAAATTTCATACTGAAAACATAATTTTAACTATTTTTCCTGGATGTTCAAACTTTAAAATGGGTCAATTTGACCCATAACATAACAGGAAGGTTAAACAGCTTTGGGATTTGTGCCTTACATTGCTGTGAATGATAAGACTAAAGTAATATAAGGTGTTCAGTAATGAATATTTTCATGGCAAACCTTTTCAGTCGTCTGTAGTTAAGATTATAGTCGCTGGTTATAAAACGTTCTGTCTACACCCATGGGTATGAAAGTTTGACTGATTTTCAACTACCATTTTCAAAAGTATCACAATGTGTTTTTCGTCTACGACTGTTATCAACTGAAATGATACTGCTTTGGTCTAAATTTCTGAAGAGATGGAGTTTTAGTTTTGAACCATTGTAATGCAGTGGGTCAGACATAATAAAACAGTTGTGTATTAGAAATGTAGTAACATATCATTAATAACATAAAATATCACAGTTAACAGGAGCAACATACGACAAGCAAGTGCAGGAAAAAAGACAAGTAGAAAAACCACAAATGAGTGAATTGGTATTTATATAAATATTTATATAAATAAAGAATTAAAACTATAAAAATGTATATTGTTTACATATATACATTGTTTTTGGCATACATATGATTTGATATGGGGGTTTACTGAGAAGTATAATATAGAAATAACAGCTGTAAAACAGTTGTGTATTAGAAATGTAGCAATATATCGTTAATAATTATATCTATATTAGTTTTGTGGCAAAAAAAAAACAAAACAAACAAACATTTGGCTTGGCTGTAGGATAGGATGCAGGAGAGAACATTTGAAGTTCCTGTAATTTAGCTTGTTACTTGTATGACCTAAACAGTGATGTGACATGTTGGTATTGGCTTTGAGCAGGGAGTTGACTTCTTTAGCTTTCACCCCAGAAACCAGGACTTGCTTGAGACCAAAATCTTGGAGACTTGTTACTCACATATGTATAACCTACTCTCACTTGTGTCAAATCTGACTTTGGAATGTCAGTTTTTCACTCTTTTACCACATATATTAAAATAGTGCTCCAAAATAGTTGAAACGTATTGTTTAAATCCCTCTCAGAAATGTCAACAGTCTGGAGGAAACTTATTTCAACACAAAAGGCTTCAGGAATGCATTCAATGGTATAGATGTATGGTATTTCAATATCAAATATGGAATGTGTTTTTTTTTCATATATATATATAAAAAAACAGAATAAGATAAAAAGTAAAATTTCAATCTCTAAATTTGAATCAAAAGATCAAAATTATTTGATCCCTGAAACACCTAATGTCTTTCACCCAGCACAGCAACTGATCTACTTGAGGAAGACCAAGCATTTATTTCTACTCTCAGCTCTACAGATGACTTTGTGTCTATGCCTGCTTGTTCATCAATGACGATTCATGCTCTGCTACTCAGTAACTATCACATGTGGGATGTCACAAGGCTCAAGTCTTGAGTTTGACCTCTTTCTTGTAGTACATGCTTATCTTTACTTTAGTCCCAAACTCTTAATCTCGTCATACATTTAACTTGTATAGATAACAGAAAGAAGATAATTTTACTTCACAGAATTCAAACTATAGCTCTCGACCACTTTATCTTGTTTTATTTTGTAATACAATACCTTGGCTGACCGTATTATTGTTGCAACTTTGCAAACCTTCCTCATGTTCAATATAAGGATCAATTATGTACGTCATGTTATGTACTAAATACTGATTATTCCTCTGGAGTCTACAGACTGTCAGAAGTGCTCTTCTAGAAATCTTCAAATGTGGGTTCATCAATATTAGTGCAAAAAAAAAAGGAAAATTACATAAAAGTGTTTTTATTTACAAACTATCACAAAACATGTGAGTAACCTGAACAAATCTGAACAACATCAAATGTCTTTGTATTTGTAGATCCACTGTGATCTGGAAATGATCTGAAAGTTGTAATATACATGTGTAAATGATAAACCGAGGCATAATATAAATTGCACTTATTTTTAATAATAAATTATTTTTTATGGTTCATGTTATTCACATTTTCGGATAGTTTTAAGAATAGTTTAAAGGATCGTTTGTAGATGGAAATATTTCCAACATGTCATTTTTCACTTAGAGAAAAGTTTAGAGTTGACATTATTTATATGATATTATGTTCCTATTGTGGTTTGGCCCAAAACAGATCATAAATATTGGGAGGATTTGGCTCCTGAAATAAAATGAGTTTGACACCCCTGAGTTAACGTATTGGGGTACATGTCTTTGTATGATGGAAGGAAGCGGGAGAAGCTAAGAATGTGCACACACATGCCAGCCAGCACTGGAATGAAACCCAGGACCTTCTTCCTGTGAAGCACCAATGCTAACCACAGCACCACCATGCCACCACTACAATACACTCATTTCACATTAAAAATTAAAAAAAATAAAGATTGCTAACACTGTTCATTGTTCAGTTGCTACTGTGACCATGGTGCCTGCACTGTAGATGTGTCTGGATTCATTTTTTTTGTTTACTCGCCCTGTGAAATAATTGGTATCACTTAACCGATTACATGGATTAATATCTATTTGAAGTAGCTGTGAACTGTGTGTGAGTCAAAATAACAGACAAATGTTCATTTCAAATGGATCATTTCGTTGTTAGTTGATATTGGTTTGATGACCAAAAGGAAAAATATCACCACCCATATAATGTAAATACAGTAAAATCAATATTTATGCAGCTTTTTAACCTAGTTCATGTCTGGTGGAAACAGAGAGAACAAAGTTGGACAGGGCAGATGTAAGTGATATACACACACACACACACACACACACACACACACACACACACACACACAAGTGTTTTGTGTTTGGGCTGTGGGTTGACAGGAATCTGGTTTGTGTTAAGGGAAGGATGCTGTTCAGTCTTGATCTGTCAGCTTGGAGTGCACATCTTCCCCTGTAAAACACATGAAACAGTAGTACTGATGGAGTTTAAGGAGAGTTCAAATCAGGTAAACAGTGATAAACAAAGGCATCGCCAGCTCCCCTGCAGTTGTGGTGCTCCATTTGAGGGAAAACATCGCTCTCACACACACATTACCATCAAACACACACAACACTCAACAATGCTCATACATTCTCTATACCTCGCGTAAAAGGGTTTGAGATCCTTTTGTCAACTGAGACTTGGCATGCGATACAATGCTTTTTTCATGCTGTTACATATTTAATAAGCCTTCCATTACTCAAGGCTTTAGTTCTTGATGTAAAGTAGTGATTGAAGCCAAAATAAAATACAGCATGACTTCAGTTAAAGATATAGGTTTTATCAGACGCAAAAAAAGCAGAGCTTGGCTGAAATTGTCTTTATTTTATCCAATGAACTGCTCTTGAGTTCTAATGATTTTATATTCTGATGGATTTTCCTGATGTCTTCTGATGGATTTTCCTGATACTCTTTATTTCCAAACATGTTAAAACTCCATTTTATTATCCTAACCCACACTATATAGGTGCATATATACCAAATGTGCATTATACACAGGGTTCTACTGAATGACTTTATTTTGTTAAAGTTTTGGTTTAATTGACAAGGGCAGCACACATTAATGAACACTACTGTAAATGCATCAGAGTTAGCCAAAGCCAAAGGGCTAGTCATCATCTGTTTTACCTGGACAGCTATTACATTGTCACCCTGAAAATATAAATATGATATTAAAATTCAAGAATATTGTTATTAAATTTTAAAAAAAACAACAACAGATATTTAAAATACCCTAATACTATGTTTTTAGGTAGTATTAAGCCCATGAAATGCAGAGATACATACTACTAGACAGAACTAGAAATACAGACAAAATGTAGACAACATTGTTCATTTATTTGCTGCATTTTTGACACTATTCAAAACATATAAACCAGAGACACACATTTTAAGAAAACAATATCAGTAAAGTTAGGGGGAAAACAATAAGACATGTATGCAGACAGATGGCTTTAGACATCACTTTTTTCCTTAATGTGACGTACATGTAAAATATAAAGCTTGAGTAGCTTCATGACTACCAGTAGTCTGCTGGATGAACCTATGAAACAAAAACAGCTGTCCTTTTTGTCAGGCCTTTGAGCAATGACCAAGGTAGAAAATCCAAGAGAGAGGTGATATGTCCTTTTATTTGACGTGGTGTAAAGTAGCAAAGAACATGAGCCCCGTAGCTCTACAACAGACATTAAAATCTACGAGTGTTGTTCCAATCCTGCTTTTATGCTCAGGATCAACAGGTTGCATATAATATATAGTATTAGACATGATGTTTTGGTCTGATTACTGACCCTTTTTTGCAATCTTTCCAAATCTGAAGTTTTATCTAATATATCATAGTGCACATTCAGCGTAAGCTTTGGAGATCATCATTATATCAGTACTGTGGACCTGTGGTTGGCCAAAGTTCTGCCAGCAAGCACAATCTGTCTTGACTGAAAGGTGAAGTAGACCCGCTCTGCCTGAACAGAATCTCTCATGGGTTAATCACTTACAAAGCAATACACCACAGGGTTAATGTTACAAAGCAACAGCAATGTGCTCCCTTGCACATACATGCATGCCTGGTAACACACCTACAAATGCACACAAGATACAACATGTATATAGACATTGCACACATGCCCTTAGTGACCTACTATCAGTGACGCAATCATGAACTTTAAGTATTTACTCTTTTTGGTTTTTACCTTCCTGTGGGGCCACTGTTATCAACACAACCCATGCAGGAATATATCACAGCCTTTACGGTAAAGTGACAGTTTAACGTTAAATTAGATGTGTTTAGAGAGAGAGTTCGTCGTGTTTTATAGAAAGCAGATTTTTGTTTCAGTATGTCATAATATTTTCCACAGCCTTGATAGTAGTTGCAACAGATGCTTGTGCCATGCTGGGAGACAGTCTGTTGTGCGGTGTGCCGTGACTGTTTAGACCGAGCTGAATCACTGTATTCTGCCAAAGCTTGTTGAGTCATTTCTCTTTCTCTCTCTCTCTCTCTTTGTTTCTCTCTGTGTCTCAGGTGGGTCCAGAAAGTGGGTCGGTAAATGGCAAAGGCAAGGCACAGATGGATGACACCCACACGGCAGCAGAGGAGGATGAGGGGGAGGAAGGCCACATACCTCATATACAGTCTCCCCACATCACCCACTTGCTTACCAACAGCCTGGCGTCAGACCAAGCCACACGGCCAGCACTTATTAAACAAGAGCCCAGGCTGGAGATGACCAGCAATGCACTTCACCAACACGTATGCTCTTCTGTGACTTTACAGAATGGTTCTGCTGAGAATCTGACAAAACCTTTTGGTGCTAATATGACCACAGGATTACACTCTGATCCCAAGTCAACATATCAAAGGAGCACAATGGCATCAGAGCCTCAAAGGGCTATAATATCAATGGTTCCTAAAGACTGCTCTAAAAATGGACCCAAGAATCCTTCTGCAGACTTTCCAATTCCACTCAAGAAGATCAAAATGGAGGAGCCATGGGTGTGGATCAGCGAACAGACCACCACGCAGCTGAGGGATGATGATGATGAGGTCTGTGAGGACCCGCTGTCCACGCTGGCGGCAGTAGTGTGCCTTTCTGTCACAGAGAGGAAGGGTCTGGAGGAGAAACTTTTTGGGTCGCGTTCTTCCATTCTTCGCTCCATTAAAACGGAACCACTGGATTTCCACTCTGTGAAAAAAGAGCCAGATGACTTGAAAATTGACTTGTGTCAGAAAAGCACTCCTGTCAGCCTGCAAAGGACTCCGCAGCCTATCAAAACTGAGCAAAATGTCTTTCTACCAAGTGTACAGTCTTTGGCAGAGAAAAGAAATCTCAGTTTTGATCAGGCTATTGCAATTGAGGCCTTGACTCAGCTGGCAGCTATACCTCAAACCACCCCAGGGCCCATTAAAACTGAAATTAAGGGTGAACAACCCTTTTCTTTTTCTGCCCCTCTTACAACCTCCAATCCAAATACATCCCTAAATGAAGCCAAACCCACAGCAGCCATCCGCTACAACAAAGTCTCTGTCATCAGCTCACCACTACACCAAACATCAGTTATCCACCCTCCTGTGGCCAGACAAGGGAATGCCATCCAATGCTCCCGGGAGACAAGTTCAAATGCAAAGGCATGTCTCTCAGAATCCTATCAGAGCCGGTTCCTGAATGATAGAACACCCAGCAGGAGGACAGAACAGGGCTTTGCTTCTCATGTCATCAAGTCAGAATGCAGCTATAGAGATCAGAGTGACATTAGGTTAACGAAAGACCATCAAGATCGTCTGTTTGGGGAGGACAGGGAGAGGATTGTCGGGAAAACAAGAAGAAACAGAGATGAGGAGGAGGTGGCAGTCCAGCTGGCAGACTTAGCTTTTATCATCCAGGCTCGTCACAACCAGCAATCGGAGAACAATCCTCCAAGAGGAACACCTGTGTCAGCCATCAAGTATAACTACATTTCGCAGCTACCCCCCACTCACAAAAAAGCACTCGTGAAGAAAGCAAAAGCTACCCCCTCCAAGCCTAGAAGGAAGAAGATAAATGACGGACAACATGAGGGAATTAACCAGAGGACTCCTCTGTCAAAACGCATGCCAAATGGTGAGATGCCGCATCGAAGCCGGGGCCAGAAGATGCCTCCACCAGGGAAATCAGTCCTCCCACACAAGAGGAACCTGTTTCTGCCTCAAGCTCAAATTGACCTCAAGAGATACTTGGCTGAAGCTCAAGAAGAAAGGAGACAACTCATCCATCATGGTAGTTCACACATACAGGGCCAGAACTACTGCTCTCTCATGAAAACCAACTATATTCATGGTCAAGAAAACCAGCTGCAGTTGCCCTCTAACGGTCCACTCAACCTCCACAAACCTTGTAATGGTTTCTCGGCAGGACCGGTGCACAACTGTGAAAGGCATTTTTCTCAGGTACCACAGCCCTGTGGTGGGCTACAGCATGATGCTGATCCAAACACCAGCTCAGCCAAGGCTTGTTTCCTCAATCACACCACCGGGCATCACGGTCTGGCTAATGGTCTCTCAGGACTTCGACAGTCCCCTCCTCCAAGCCAGCAGAACTACTACAAACTAGAACAGTCAGGACCCATCACTGTCCTGTCAACATCTACTGATCTAGATCTGGACCACTCCGAGGAGTCGACTCCATCTAAGAACAGCGTCAACAGCTTTCTGGAGTCTCCAATGAGCTTTCTAGACACCCCGACCAAGAACCTCCTCAATACTCCTTCCAAAAAACTGTCTGATCTTCCATCCTGTCAGTGCATGGGTGAGTTTACCATATACATGCAAAGTCTGTTTCATTACCACATTGGCGAGGATTGAGGTTGTGTGTTTTCAAGGAATGCTTTCAGATTCTCTTTCACTAGTTCACTGATTCTGTTGCCTCATCCACATACACGCTAGCTATTTCCCAGTCCAGGGGCCAGTTCAGATAAAAAATAGGCCACATTTTACAGCCATATGTGGAGGGATGCCTTGTTGACCTATTGTGGTGTACTCAATAAATAAAAATGAAGACTTCAAAGGTATCCTCTGAGCTGAGATCCAGCCACAGTAACTATGTGCATCTTACTCAAACTTAACCTGAGTCTCAACTTATGGACAAACATGATGTGCTGCTAAAATAGTTGAGGGGTGGTTTTGGGGATAGGTTTGCTCAAACATTCAAACTTGATGCTTTTATGTTAAAATATTCTCCTATTACTAATAGAACCACCAAGAGTCTAAGAAATGCTGCAGATACTGTCAAATGTATGAAATACTATAGTTACAGTATGATATGACAGTTGTTTTAATAATAATCACATTTACATTGCCAACTCTGTCTAACAAACTCAAATGTGTCCTTGTCACAAATGTGTGTGATATTATAAAAAATTGTCAATATATACTACGGAATTTAATTTACCCAAATAGGCTCATGGGTAATTTTATATTGTTATGAATTTAACATTGACTACGTAAGCAAGCACAATTTATGTTAATTGATAATACTCATTGTAAATATATTTAAATACTGGAGCGCAAGCTGAATCAATTTCACTTCAACATGTATTCAGAACTGAGTGTGAGCTATAGTGGAGCCAATGTGGTGTGGGTCCTATTAATAAACCATAGGCTCCTGTGAAAACATGATTTTACTTTTAAAATATGGACAATGTGGTAGCATCGTAGGAATTTCTGTTTATATTCCTCTTCATCACCATGAAGCATCATGCATAAATTTAAACTATTTTTGGATGTATGATTCATGCCCTGGGGTGACTCATCACTGAAACACCTTGATAAAGATATTGCCATAAGTACTACGCATTATATTCACTTTAAAAATTTTGTTTCTCTATCTGCAAGTGAAATTCTGTTATCACTAATATTATTAATGTTTTCCATTGTCAGAAATGCCCAATCCATTATTTATGACATATCATTTGTATGTCTGAGCTTTGGAAAGTAGAGGATTAAAATATTGTATTTATTTATTTCAACTTTATAGTCTCTCTCTCTCTCTCTCTCTCTCTCTCTCTCTCTCTCTCTCTCTCTCTCTCTCTCTCTCTCTCTCTCTCTCTCTCTATCTCTCTCTCTCTCTCTCTCTCTCTCTGTCTCTCTCTCTGTCTCGAAAGTACTGTAACAGGCAGCAGTGGCTACTTTTCAACAGTTTTTCCTAAAACATCAAGTACTTTAAAATACTGTAAATGCTCTATTTTCTGACCACGAACAGGCACCACAGGTTCAATGATATGATCATTATCCTTGTGTTAGCAGTACCACAATATTAACAATCTACATGTATACAGTACTGTGTAAAAGTCTTAGGCTACCTTTAGGTTTGTTGTTTATATTTATTTCTCATTAGCTTGTCTTAAGATACAACAAAAAAATACAAGGAAAAATGTGCACCGCCTTAAAAGACACACAAAAACTGAATTAAATGTGTTGTAAAGGTTAAAGTCACTATTTAGAGTGACCCATGGCCCCATGACAAAAAAACATCACAAAAAAAAAGAAACATATGACGTGTTGAATGAAAACTGGTCTAAAACAAATAAACAAACAAAAAAAAACATCAATGCCATTTGTCTGAACAAAAAAATGTTAAAAACATGTTATAAATGTTAAATAAATGCAACTTCTGCATATGAAGTATGTGGTAACTAAAACTTTACTTAACCAACAAATCTAATGTTGGCCTCTGACTTTTGCACAGAATTGTAGTTTCACATGAGATGAAAAAATGATTTTATATATGGCTGAGACTAACCCACATCCAAAGATTGTCAGCAAGTCATAGTATAGTATAGTATAGTATAGTATAGTATAGTATAGTATAGTATAGTATAGTATAGTATAGTATAGCATAGTATGTACAAAATGTATATTTGTATGTATAAATAAAAGTAGTAGTAATAATAATAACAACAGTAACAGCAGTGTTAAAGTGCAGTAGTGGTTATGACCCATTTGGACATTTGGAGGCTTCATAGTTACCGTGGAAACGCTATTATCTTCAATTCCATAGCACTTGTCATACATGTTACATGTGTACAAAGTGTTTTACATCACACCAGTGGTGTGCACAGACATTTTGGGGGGCAGGTGCTCAGAGGGGGAAGGGGGGGCACTTTTTCGCGCGTGTGTACAGGCGCGGATTGACTGTCTAGATTTTAATGCCGTTTGACCGACACTCAATGCCCTCATGTGGCCCATACAGTTAAAGTATTAGTATAGTAGTCATACCCGCTATCTAATGATGATTTTGGTGTGGCCTTCAAATATTATTCCCTTTTTGAATATTCAGGCGTAATATGATGTTTGCGGTCCGGTGGGAAAATATGCGCCAATCCGCCCCTACTTGTGTTACATGCTATTATAGTGTGAGATTAAAAAATCGTGCACACACACACACACACACACACACACACACACACACACACACACACACACACACACACACACACACACACA